>CM076975.1:28802957-28840274 GCA_039105355.1 Benthosema pterotum | reverse complement strand
CAAAACGATGAAAAACCGTAAGGCTATAGCCTTTGCGTTTTTTCAAAATTTCGACATTTTTCGAAAATGCTCAAAAATGCTCAAAATGATGAAAAACGGCATGCTGTGCAAGACCGTAAGGCTATAGCCTTGCGTTTTTGCCAGATTTTGTCATTTTTCGAAAAACCTCAAAACGATGAAAAACCGTAAGGCTATAGCCTTTGCGTTTTTTCAAAATTTCGACATTTTTCGAAAATGCTCAAAAATGCTCAAAATGATGAAAAACGGCATGCTGTGCAAGACCGTAATGCTATAGCCTTGCGTTTTTGCCAGATTTTGTCATTTTTTCGAAAAACCTCAAAACGATGAAAAACCGTAAGGCTATAGCCTTTGCGTTTTTTCAAAATTTCGACATTTTTCGAAAATGCTCAAAAATGCTCAAAATGATGAAAAACGGCATGCTGTGCAAGACCGTAAGGCTATAGCCTTGCACTTTTGCAAGATTTTGTCATTTTTCGAAAAACCTCAAAACGATGAAAAACCGTAAGGCTATAGCCTTTGCGTTTTTTCAAAATTTCGACATTTTTCGAAAATGCTCAAAAATGCTCAAAATGATGAAAAACGGCATGCTGTGCAAGACCGTAATGCTATAGCCTTGCGTTTTTGCCAGATTTTGTCATTTTTTCGAAAAACCTCAAAACGATGAAAAACCGTAAGGCTATAGCCTTTGCGTTTTTTCAAAATTTCGACATTTTTCGAAAATGCTCAAAAATGCTCAAAATGATGAAAAACGGCATGCTGTGCAAGACCGTAAGGCTATAGCCTTGCGCTTTTTGCCGATTTTGTCATTTTTTGTCATTTTTCGAAAAACCTCAAAACGATGAAAAACCGTAAGGCTATAGCCTTTGCGTTTTTGCCAGATTTTGTCATTTTTCGAAAAACCTCAAAACGATGAAAAACCGTAAGGCTATAGCCTTTGCGTTTTTTCAAAATTTCGACATTTTTCGAAAATGCTCAAAAATGCTCAAAATGATGAAAAACGGCATGCTGTGCAAGACCGTAAGGCTATAGCCTTGCGCTTTTGCCAGATTTTGTCATTTTTTTCATTTTTCGAAAAACCTCAAAACGATGAAAAACCGTAAGGCTATAGCCTTTGCGTTTTTTCAAAATTTCGACATTTTTCGAAAATGCTCAAAAATGCTCAAAATGATGAAAAACGGCATGCTGTGCAAGACCGTAAGGCTATAGCCTTGCGTTTTTGCCAGATTTTGTCATTTTTCGAAAAACCTCAAAACGATGAAAAACCGTAAGGCTATAGCCTTTGCGTTTTTTCAAAATTTCGACATTTTTCGAAAATGCTCAAAAATGCTCAAAATGATGAAAAACGGCATGCTGTGCAAGACCGTAAGGCTATAGCCTTGCGCTTTTGCCAGATTTTGTCATTTTTTGTCATTTTTCGAAAAACCTCAAAACGATGAAAAAACCGTAAGGCTATAGCCTTTGCGTTTTTTCAAAATTTCGACATTTTTCGAAAATGCTCAAAAATGCTCAAAATGATGAAAAACGGCATGCTGTGCAAGACCGTAAGGCTATAGCCTTGCGCTTTTGCCAGATTTTGTCATTTTTCGAAAAACCTCAAAACGATGAAAAACCGTAAGGCTATAGCCTTTGCGTTTTTTCAAAATTTCGACATTTTTCGAAAATGCTCAAAAAATGCTCAAAATGATGAAAAACGGCATGCTGTGCAAGACCGTAAGGCTATAGCCTTGCGCTTTTGCCAGATTTTGTCATTTTTTGTCATTTTTCGAAAAACCTCAAAACGATGAAAAACCGTAAGGCTATAGCCTTTGCGTTTTTTCAAAATTTCGACATTTTTCGAAAATGCTCAAAAATGCTCAAAAATGATGAAAAACGGCATGCTGTGCAAGACCGTAATGCTATAGCCTTGCGTTTTTGTCAGATTTTGTCATTTTTCGAAAAACCTCAAAACGATGAAAAACCGTAAGGCTATAGCCTTTGCGTTTTTTCAAAATTTCGACATTTTTCGAAAATGCTCAAAAATGCTCAAAATGATGAAAAACGGCATGCTGTGCAAGACCGTAAGCTATAGCCTTGCGCTTTTGCCAGATTTTGGCATTTTTTGTCTTTTTTCGAAAAACCTCAAAACGATTTGAAAAACCGTAAGGCTATAGCCTTTGCGTTTTTGCACAGATTTGGTCATTTTTCGAAAACCTCAAAAATGAAAAACCGTAAGGCTATAGCCTTTGCGTTTTTTCAAAATTTCGACATTTTTCGAAAATGCTCAAAAATGCTCAAAATGATGAAAAACGGCATGCTGTGCAAGACCGTATGACTATAGCCTTGCGTTTTTGCCAGATTTTGTCATTTTTCGAAAAACCTCAAAACGATGAAAAACCGTAAGGCTATAGCCTTTGCGTTTTTTCAAAATTTCGACATTTTTCGAAAATGCTCAAAAATGCTCAAAATGATGAAAAACGGCATGCTGTGCAAGACCGTATGCTATAGCCTTGCGTTTTTGCCAGATTTTGTCATTTTTCGAAAAACCTCAAAACGATGAAAAACCGTAAGGCTATAGCCTTTGCGTTTTTTCAAAATTTCGACATTTTTCGAAAATGCTCAAAAATGCTCAAAATGATGAAAAACGGCATGCTGTGCAAGACCGTAAGGCTATAGCCTTGCGCTTTTGCCAGATTTTGTCATTTTTCGAAAAACCTCAAAACGATGAAAAACCGTAAGGCTATAGCCTTTGCGTTTTTTCAAAATTTCGACATTTTTCGAAAATGCTCAAAAATGCTCAAAATGATGAAAAACGGCATGCTGTGCAAGACCGTAAGGCTATAGCCTTGCGTTTTTGCCAGATTTTGTCATTTTTTCGAAAAACCTCAAAACGATGAAAAACCGTAAGGCTATAGCCTTTGCGTTTTTTCAAAATTTCGACATTTTTCGAAAATGCTCAAAAATGCTCAAAATGATGAAAAACGGCATGCTGTGCAAGACCGTAAGCTATAGCCTTGCGCTTTTGCCAGATTTTGGCATTTTTTGTCATTTTTCGCAAAAAACCTCAAAACGATGAAAAACCGTAAGGCTATAGCCTTTGCGTTTTTACCAGATTTGGTCATTTTTCGAAAAACCTCAAAACGATGAAAAACCGTAAGGCTATAGCCTTTGCGTTTTTTCAAAATTTCGACATTTTTCGAAAATGCTCAAAAATGCTCAAAATGATGAAAAACGGCATGCTGTGCAAGACCGTAAGGCTATAGCCTTGCGTTTTTGCCAGATTTGGTCATTTTTCGAAAAACCTCAAAACGATGAAAAACCGTAAGGCTATAGCCTTTGCGTTTTTTCAAAATTTCGACATTTTTCGAAAATGCTCAAAAATGCTCAAAATGATGAAAAACGGCATGCTGTGCAAGACCGTAAGGCTATAGCCTTGCGCTTTTGCCAGATTTTGTCATTTTTTGTCATTTTTCGAAAAACCTCAAAAGATGAAAAACCGTAAGGCTATAGCCTTTGCGTTTTTTCAAAATTTCGACATTTTTCGAAAATGCTCAAAAATGCTCAAAATGATGAAAAACGGCATGCTGTGCAAGACCGTAAGGCTATAGCCTTGCGCTTTTGCCAGATTTTGTCATTTTTCGAAAAACCTCAAAACGATGAAAAACCGTAAGGCTATAGCCTTTGCGTTTTTTCAAAATTTCGACATTTTTCAAAAATGCTCAAAAATGCTCAAAATGATGAAAAACGGCATGCTGTGCAAGACCGTAAGGCTATAGCCTTGCGCTTTTGCCAGATTTTGTCATTTTTTGTCATTTTTCGAAAAACCTCAAAACGATGAAAAACCGTAAGGCTATAGCCTTTGCGTTTTTTCAAAATTTCGACATTTTTCGAAAATGCTCAAAAATGCTCAAAATGATGAAAAACGGCATGCTGTGCAAGACCGTAATGCTATAGCCTTGCGTTTTTGCCAGATTTTGTCATTTTTCGAAAAACCTCAAAACGATGAAAAACCGTAAGGCTATAGCCTTTGCGTTTTTTCAAAATTTCGACATTTTTCGAAAATGCTCAAAAATGCTCAAAATGATGAAAAACGGCATGCTGTGCAAGACCGTAAGGCTATAGCCTTGCGCTTTTGCCAGATTTTGTCATTTTTTGTCATTTTTCGAAAAACCTCAAAACGATGAAAAACCGTAAGGCTATAGCCTTTGCGTTTTTTCAAAATTTCGACATTTTTCGAAAATGCTCAAAAATGCTCAAAATGATGAAAAACGGCATGCTGTGCAAGACCGTAATGCTATAGCCTTGCGTTTTGCCAGATTTTGTCATTTTTTGTCATTTTTCGAAAAACCTCAAAACGATGAAAAACCGTAAGGCTATAGCCTTTGCGTTTTTTCAAAATTTCGACATTTTTCGAAAATGCTCAAAAATGCTCAAAATGATGAAAAACGGCATGCTGTGCAAGACCGTAATGCTATAGCCTTGCGTTTTTGCCAGATTTTGTCATTTTTTCGAAAAAACTCAAAACGATGAAAAACCGTAAGGCTATAGCCTTTGCGTTTTTTCAAAATTTCGACATTTTTCGAAAATGCTCAAAAATGCTCAAAATGATGAAAAACGGCATGCTGTGCAAGACCGTAAGGCTATAGCCTTGCGCTTTTGCCAGATTTTGTCATTTTTCGAAAAACCTCAAAACGATGAAAAACCGTAAGGCTATAGCCTTTGCGTTTTTTCAAAATTTCGACATTTTTCGAAAATGCTCAAAAATGCTCAAAATGATGAAAAACGGCATGCTGTGCAAGACCGTAATGCTATAGCCTTGCGTTTTTGCCAGATTTTGTCATTTTTCGAAAAACCTCAAAACGATGAAAAACCGTAAGGCTATAGCCTTTGCGTTTTTTCAAAATTTCGACATTTTTCAAAAATGCTCAAAAATGCTCAAAATGATGAAAAACGGCATGCTGTGCAAGACCGTAAGGCTATAGCCTTGCGCTTTTGCCAGATTTTGGCATTTTTTGTCATTTTTCGAAAAACCTCAAAACGATGAAAAACCGTAAGGCTATAGCCTTTGCGTTTTTTCAAAATTTCGACATTTTTCGAAAATGCTCAAAAATGCTCAAAATGATGAAAAACGGCATGCTGTGCAAGACCGTAATGCTATAGCCTTGCGTTTTTGCCAGATTTTGTCATTTTTTCGAAAAACCTCAAAACGATGAAAAACCGTAAGGCTATAGCCTTTGCGTTTTTTCAAAATTTCGACATTTTTCGAAAATGCTCAAAAATGCTCAAAATGATGAAAAACGGCATGCTGTGCAAGACCGTAAGGCTAATGCCTTGCACTTTTGCCAGATTTTGTCATTTTTCGAAAAACCTCAAAACGATGAAAAACCGTAAGGCTATAGCCTTTGCGTTTTTTCAAAATTTCGACATTTTTCGAAAATGCTCAAAAATGCTCAAAATGATGAAAAACGGCATGCTGTGCAAGACCGTAAGGCTATAGCCTTGCGTTTTTGCCAGATTTTGTCATTTTTCGAAAAACCTCAAAACGATGAAAAACCGTAAGGCTATAGCCTTTGCGTTTTTTCAAAATTTCGACATTTTTCGAAAATGCTCAAAAATGCTCAAAATGATGAAAAACGGCATGCTGTGCAAGACCGTAAGGCTATAGCCTTGCGCTTTTGCCAGATTTGTCATTTTTTGTCATTTTTCGAAAAACCTCAAAACGATGAAAAACCGTAAGGCTATAGCCTTTGCGTTTTTTCAAAATTTCGACATTTTTCGAAAATGCTCAAAAATGCTCAAAATGATGAAAAACGGCATGCTGTGCAAGACCGTAAGGCTATAGCCTTGCGCTTTTGCAGATTTTGTCATTTTTTGTCATTTTTCGAAAAACCTCAAAACGATGAAAAACCGTAAGGCTATAGCCTTTGCGTTTTTTCAAAATTTCGACATTTTTCGAAAATGCTCAAAAATGCTCAAAATGATGAAAAACGGCATGCTGTGCAAGACCGTAAGGCTATAGCCTTGCGCTTTTGCCAGATTTTGTCATTTTTTGTCATTTTTCGAAAAACCTCAAAACGATGAAAAACCGTAAAGCTATAGCCTTTGCGTTTTTTCAAAATTTCGACATTTTTCGAAAATGCTAAAATGCTCAAAATGATGAAAAACGGCATGCTGTGCAAGACCGTAAGGCTATAGCCTTGCGCTTTTGCCAGATTTTGTCATTTTTTGTCATTTTTCGAAAAACCTCAAAACAATGAAAAACCGTAAGGCTATAGCCTTTGCGTTTTTTCAAAATTTCGACATTTTTCGAAAATGCTCAAAAATGCTCAAAATGATGAAAAACGGCATGCTGTGCAAGACCGTAATGCTGTAGCCTTGCGTTTTTGCCAGATTTTGTCATTTTTTCGAAAAACCTCAAAACGATGAAAAACCGTAAGGCTATAGCCTTTGCGTTTTTTCAAAATTTCGCATTTTCGAAAATGCTCAAAAATGCTCAAAATGATGAAAAACGGCATGCTGTGCAAGACCGTAAGGCTATAGCCTTGCGCTTTTGCCAGATTTTGTCATTTTTGTCATTTTTGTCATTTTTCGAAAAACCTCAAAACGATGAAAAACCGTAAGGCTATAGCCTTTGCGTTTTTTCAAAATTTCGACATTTTTCGAAAATGCTCAAAAATGCTCAAAATGATGAAAAACGGCATGCTGTGCAAGACCGTAAGGCTAATGCCTTGCGTTTTTGCCAGATTTTGTCATTTTTCGAAAAACCTCAAAACGATGAAAAGCGGTAAGTCTATATCCTTCCTTTTTTTTTCTTCGAAATTCATATTCTTGTGTCTTTGCCAGGTTTCGTCTGTCCGATCCTGGTGTAAAATGGTAGTGCATGCATTCAAGTATGTGTAATCAAATACAGTATAACAGAACACAACATTGTCATTTTTCGAAAATCTTCAAAAATCATCAAAACAATGAAAAAAACGTAAGGCTTGCGTTTCGACATTTTTTGAAAACCCTCAAAAATCCTCAAAACAATCAAAAAGGGCATGCTGTGCAAGACCGTAAGGCTATAGCCTTGTGTTTTTGCCAGGTTTTGTCATTTTTTTCAAAAATGCTCAAAAACGATGAAAAACATCATACTATAGTCTGCCGTCCAAGGCCATGTACTTTCGAAACTCCTCAACATGATGAACAATGGTAAGGCTATAGCCTTGCGTTTTTCGAGATTTCGACATTTTTTTCAAAAATGCTCAAAAACGATGAAAAATGGCATACTACAGTAGGCCGTCCGAGACCATATATACCGTATTGTCCCGAATATAAGACGACTTGTTTATAAGACAACCCTCATTTTTCAAGACCCATTTACAGAAAAAAGAACATTGAAAGTCAAATAGTATAGTCCCTGAATATAAGACGACTCCATTTTGGGGATAATTCCATTGGGAAAAAAGCATAGTCTTATATTCAGGCCAATAGGGTACTATAACCTTTGGTTTTTCTTCGATTTCCGAGACCATGTAGCTCTTTGGTTTTTCTTCGATTTCCGAGATCATGTACTATAGCCTTCGGTTTTTCTCCAATTTCGACATTTTTTCAAAAATGCTGAAAAACAATGAAAAATGGCATACTACAGTATGCCATATCTGCCATGTACTATAGCCTGTCGTCGACTTCGGCATTTTTCGAAAATCTTCGAATACTGCAAAAAACGACATACTATAGTATGTTGTTTTTTCTTGATTTCAATATTTAAAAAAAAATCAAAAATGATGAAAAACGGCATACTATAGCATGTTGTCTGAGACCATGTTGTTTTTTTTCTTCGATTTCGTCATTTTTCGAAAATCTTTGTCTTCATCCTTTTCGACATGTATGATTTTCGACATGTATGTCGAAAATCGCCATTTGAGGATTTTTGAAAAATGGCAAGATCGAAGAAAAAACAACAGGCTATAGTACATGGTTTCGGTATGCCATTTTCACTGTTTTTGAGGATTTTCGAAAAATGACGAAATCCAACATTTTCGGCATAGTATAACATGTTGTTCTTCGTCATTTTCGTGGTTTTTTGAAAAAGGCCGAAATCGAGAAATTTCGACATACTAATCCTTTCATCTCTCTCTCGCCAATTTGGTATCAAATAAACCAATATACCATCCTCTCAGTAATCAACATCTTTATTCTTAAATACATATACATAATAAAAACCCATTCATAAAAAGATGCAAAGTGGAACTTTGACTCTTTGTGTGGACATACACTCATGGATAACTGTTGGCTGAGTATTACATTGCATAGCTTGGACTGGCATGTGAGGGTTCGAACTAAAAAAGTGCATGTCTTTCATAAGATGTCACTATTTTCAAATTCTTCAGGAATCATAGCAGGCTCTTGAGTTGCTCTAAAGCTGCAGGGCAATATATTCACAATATTTCATCAATATTATGATTAGACTAAATAATGTCTGGTATTTTGGGTTGTAATAATATGGTATGACAACACACAAGTGTTTCTTACCTGGTTTTAACCACATAAGCTGAGCCTCTATTGTATACTCTAGTGCTGTAGCCTAATTACGTTGTATTACGCGACATGTGAATTACGGTATAGGCTATGCATTTGCAAGTGTGGTCAATGTCAATGAATGAAATGATTAGCAGGTTTTTGTTTTGTTTTTTGTTTTGTTTTTCCCCAAAAAACCTGGTCACGTGCCGCATGACATACCGTACGTACATAGTTGGTAGAACTGCTCCAAAATGAGAAAACTATTAAGCATCTAATAAGTCATCACATCACAATTTGTGACATGCTGTAAGCTTGTAGCATTGGCTACTTTTGCTATTATTGAATTTGTATTATCACCACAATACGATTGTATCATCACAGTATCGATATCGAGGTATTTGGTCAAAACATATAGTATGGTGATATTTAGTCATGTGATATTTATTTTATTTAATAACTACATAGCTCAGCTTCAGTGCACTCCTATCTCTACCGCAAATCCCTCATCGATCGCGTTCAGAATCCAGCCGATCACCAGCCGATGTGTACACCGTTGTACGTCAAAGCATATCATCCTGCTTAACAAGGTTTAATAAATAGTCAGTGAACGATGATTAAAAACAGCAGTATGAGACACATAATTAGGGACACAGATCGCAGCATGGTGACCACTTAACATATACAAGGTTTCCAGATGTGACACAATGACAGCAGAATGAGACAGGTTTTAACTAAAGACTTCTCCACACCTTATATTTTCCCCCCCAAATCCATCACATATAGCTGTAAAGTTACTGTCACACATTTTGTTTTGCGTCTTGTGATACATAATGCTGGACAGTCACATTCATAGTAGTCATACATTACTTACAAAAAATATCAAAAAATAATAATTGTAAAATGATGTGGATATAATATAGAGCATGTTCAGAGCACCAGGATTAGTCTTAAAATACAAGTGTAAAGTGGTTCTGTTGAGACTCTTTTAAAGCTGCAATCCATGGGCGTTTGTCTAGTCGATAAAACCTATTTTGACCAATCCTTAAGGCAGAGTATACTGTATACTGTATACCTGTAGTTGTAGTGGTCTATACCTGCATTTCTAGTGATAATTTTAGATCTTATGATCAGGTAGGACACCTACTGGTTATAAAGAGGTATTGCACGTAGCTCAACACAATTTAGTTTCTTAACCAGGTGTATCTTAACAACTTTAACACAACTAGAAGAAGATTAATGGTCATTTTGGTCTGTATGTTTGCCTATCCAGCCAAATCCAGCCAAAAGCAAAATATATCTTTGGTTTTGGGGGTGGTCCATGGCTCAAATGCTGAATAAATGGTGGGCCCTGGATATCAAAAAGGTTGAAAACCACTGTCCTACAGGGTTCAGATTTCAGGGTAGGATGTTACAGATTGCAGTTTTAAGGTAAGCCATTTTAAAAGACGGTTCACAACAACAAACACATCGACCAAGGAGGTGAGCTCCTTATTCACACACCATCTAGTGGTAGCTCCGATATCTGTGACATTTGAATAAATCAGTGATTCTCAACTATTCTTTCATTTCAAGCACCTCCAGCAAAATATCATTGCTGTTGGGCAGAAACCTCGTATCTCTGTGTTCCAACTTTTCTCTGTCTCAGTAAATCAATGGATTACTTGATCATAATCCTTTTTTCTTTCATTTTTCTTTTTTTTTTTTGAGAAACACTGAAACAAGTAGCACAATGACACATTGCAAAGCCAGTGAGGAACATCAAAAAGGTAAGACGTGTGGTGGTCGCAGAAAAGTGTTGCAAAAGATAACAAATAGCGAGTACTATTGTTTTACAAAGGAATCTGGATAAAATACTGTCCCAAAACCAGCAGCAGAACTAAAATAAACTACAGATAAACCCACCCATACTGCAAAAAAGATATATTCCACATGCTTCCAAATATACAAAAGTAAAAAAAAAAAAAATTAATTAATTTATATTCTAGCAACTAAAATGAGTCCCACCCCACCCGCCCCCCTCTCATACAGTATAATAATATCCAAAACATTGGCCATGTGTCTGTACTGAAAAATGTGGAGAAAAAAAGCGTCATGGATATCGCAAGTCACAGCCACAGTGAAGTGAATAAAGTGTTTTGAGTTGACTTAGTATAAGTCTCATGTTCAGCAAGGACATTCAGGACCAATTGACTTGCAGGGATTTGTGTGACTCGACTTCATGTCAACGGAACGCGTTGAGCAACACTTTTTTGTTTTGTAACTTTCATTGCCACTACGGTGAACACAGCGTCAGCACTGGGACGGTCCGTGAGAGCAATGCCACTACGGTGAACACAGCGTCAGCACTGGGACGGTCCGTGAGAGCAACAGCTGCTTGAGGCACTTTAACCACCATAGAGCAGCGATCCCAACCGCATCTGGAGGGCCCACTTGGAAAAACAAACAAACAACAACTCTATTTTGGCTTGGGAGAATGTAATAACGCAGTGCTATTTATTTGGTATCATCACGAGAAGTACTTTTTCTTCATGATGTAAAGAAAAAATACAGTGATTTTATTTTTGATTTAAAGATGAAGTGCCATGATTGTTTTTTCTTCCAATCTTGTAAATAATAACCCAGTAATTAATTAAACCACATGGTGTGGTGGTAGATTGCAACGATGTCTTCCCTTTGTATTTAGGGTTTCTTCATGGGGGCTGAACCTTTCTAGTCAAACATGCCAAAGAAAAAAGTGTAATATAGTGACATCACATCATCAGCCCCTCCCCTAACTCCTCCCCCTTTATCATACAACTAAAGCTGTGGGTGTGGCTTCTGTTCAGGTGGATGACCACCCACCAGGCAATCCAGACATACTTAATGAACTGGTGGGGCTGCCACATAAAAATGTCATTTTAATAAATACTGTACGTACTGTACATTAGGTTGGAAAAAATCATGGCACTCCATCTTTGGTATTATTTCGATATTGTCCATTCAAACCAATTTCCCAACATTCTCACGACACCACTAGCAGACCCTGGCCCACGGGTTGTGGATCGCTGCCATAAAGCCAACAACACTTGACACAAAACCACACAAGGAGAGGACAGAAGGATCATGCTACCTGCACAGCACAACGCGGAATGTTCTGTAGAGAAACCAAAACAGCACTAAAGGGTGCAGTAGTGTTTACTGTCCCCCTGCGAATGCCTGAACTTCGCATCGCACTCCCAACAGCGTTTTCAATTGAGAATGAAAGTCGTTTTCGCATATACGGTGCAACACCTGTTGCAACGGTCATGCATCGAAGTATAAAAGTTCAGGCCTTGGGGGTGATCAGGGTGCATTACGGTTTACAGGACCCCGACATACAGTATGCTCCCTTTTGATTAATTGAATATATAGGACCACAATGGAAACACGGTCCTTCTTGTGTTATCCTTTTGTCATTATTATAGAAAGTATTCGACCAATCAACCCCTCCCCATCCACCTGTAACAGTTAAAATCCTCACTGCTACCCAATTTTCTTTTAGTGTGTGTGTGTGTGTTGTGTGTGTGTGTGGTGTGTGTTGTGTGTGTGTGTGTGTGTGTGTGTGTGTGTGTGTGTGTGTGTGTGTGTGTGTGCGAACGTACAATGTACTGTGAAAGAAAACAAAAATAAAACGAAAATAAACGTTTTCTTAAAAGCCCCAGGTACCATAGATTCTCCTGTTAGTCCATCCTGTCCATCCACTATGTATCAGACCTCTGAGCTGTCGTGACAGTCCTGCATCCTCACCACCAGCATGGGTTCCGTGCTGATCGACCCGCTGATGGCCGCCCCCCTGGCCGCCGCGCCACACCCTCCACCGCCACCCCCCTGGCTCTTCTTCCCCATCCCTTTGCCTGCCTGTCTGGACCTCAGCGCGGCCACCAGGCCCAGGCCCACCAGCGCGGTCAGCAGCACGCCCACCAGCCCCCCCACCACGGTCACGGCCAGGCCGTCCGCTCCGGCCGCGCGGCCGCCCAGCTCCCGAGGCGCCGGGCGGCCGTCCGTGGGCAGCTCGTCCACCGCCGCCCGCCGGGTGCGGTCCAGGGCCACGTGCATGATGTTGGTGCCGCGGTCGTTGTCGGCGCCGATGTCCTCGGCCACCTTGGGGACGGAGCGGGCAGAGCGGCGAGGTCTGGCGGCCGGCCGCGGCGACGAGGGCGGGGCCAGGTGGGTGGCTGGCGCCCACCACGGAGTGGCGGTACTCCAGGCTGCGCTTGCCGATGCCTCTGTTGGCGTTCTCTTTGGAGCGCACCGTGTAGATGGTGTGCATGTACCACTCTCTGCCGGCAGCCACCTGGGAAGGACACGGTGAACACATAAAGATACTGATTTCTGTCTTCTGTCTCTTTGCCTCTCTGACTGTTTAAACTGTTTCTTTTTAGTTTGGAAATTAGTGGTCATTTTTAAAGTAAATTTACAGGAAAGTGGGAAAGAAATGGGGCTGGGGGAAGACAAGGCAAGACAGCAAAAGCCACCGGGGTCGGGAGTCTAAAACGCAGCATGCAGGTTTGACTTGATTTCCCCATTAAATTACAGGGGAAAAATTGTTCCATTAATGAAAATGAAATTGAAATAATATTTAAAATGTAGGGAACCTACACATATAAATTTGCACCCATACAAATTTGTGTCCGTGACCCATAAATCTGGTTTATGGGTTTTATATGGTGACATTAAGCACGACCAAAAGAAAAGAAGGGCAATATACTAGTAGATTAGTTCATGTGAATTAACAATTTACTAGTCCACAGTCCATACCTGGAACATGGCAGTGGAGTCCAGGCTGAATCCGTCTGCCCCAGGCTGTCTGACCAGAGACAGGGCTGAAGGGTCGTCCACCGCCAGCACCGCATTAAAACCAACGTCCCCAAAGCGCAGGGCCTGGGTCTCTGGCTGGGCCTTGTCCTGGTGGGGGATTCACTTAGTTTAGTATAGCAGCACATTTCATCAACAGGCCATATAAGTGCTTTAATAGTACACATACACAATACTGTACAATGGCTTTCTAGTTCAAGGAACCGCAACTTGGAGTTCTACCCACTAAGACAGTGTCCATCCCTTTATTCTGTTAAGGTCCAACTAAAGGGATGGTCGGATCTTCTTTCTTGAGAAAACAAGATCCCAGGATGTTTTTGATCTTTTATCCTCAGAACTGATTCTACAAAATGTTTTCTAAATCAGGTGGTTCTTAAATACTTCATGTCACGGATCCCCAAAATTATATTCATTTTACAGGGCCGCTGACTCCTGTCTGAAAATATGTAGTTCGAGGGACCTCAGACGCAAAATAGTTGATTCAAAAACATTTTCTGTGGCAGAATATTCAAAGATTTGCACCACATTTTCACAATTTATCAAAAATGACAGACCCACGAGCTCATAGTCCACCACTTGGTGGCGTCCTATGAGCTTGTAGATCTCCTATTCTTCAATAGCTAAAGTGCAACATAATACCACCCATTTTCATTGCTTTTCCTGAGAGTGTACAAATGTGAACCAAATGGACCGTTGGGTCCACTCTCAGAAACAAAACAAAAAAAAAAAAAATCATTAACACGGTGAAAACAACATGACATCATCAAGTTGTGTTTCGCAATGATTTTTTCAGACCTCCATTTCTAGGAAACACAAAATGTCCACACAACATCTCTAAGGTATATTAATGACATAGTAAAACGTTGAAACTGGGTGAAATTCGCCTTTAAGGCGTCCCCATCCAAAACGGGTTCATGTATTACTGTGCCATGTGCTGTTTACATTTCTGAGTATTCAATCAAACCAACGTACACACAGCGTTTACACAAGAAAAAAAAGCGTTACTTACTATGATCTTGAACCTATAGAGCAGAGACGGGGAGTCGGCCAGGCAGCCGAACTCAAACCTGGTGGGGTTGTATTTGGGCACATAGCCGTCAGCGCCGGTGCACAGGTACACCTTCTCTATGTTACAGAAGAAGGAATCGCCAAGGTTCTGAACTGGGTCCACCATCACACGCCCATAGATGGTATCCCCTGTAGAGTGTTAACAACAACATGAGGATATTACTCTTTAAACATCCTGTAAGACATGAATCACCAGTATGAATAGAAAGAGGAAGGCTTGTGTCTGACAGTGCTAATAATAAAAGTGCCCTAGAATTTATGCTAATAAATGCTGGATCTTGAATTTCAATTGTGAAATACGCCTGCACAGAAAAGGTATATATTTAAGCACTCTATATCGTCTCTGCCTGGTGGAAATGTCATTATGTCCCAAAACGGACTCCTTTCGCAATTCCAATTCTAACTCATCAAAAGTAGTTTTGATTCTACTGTGTGACACTACCTAGAGTATGATCAGGTAGGGCCTTCACTTATGAAAAAAGTGAAAATATGCCTACAGCAATAATATGCTACATTGACTGGGGGTCCAACAAGGCTCTATACTGTAGTAGTAGCCCCCCAGACCTGGGTCAATTAGCCCTTCTCAAACCCCAACCTTTGGGGTGGGGTTTAGTCACTGACCAATGCCAATCCAAATAGTTTAGCGACTGTTGCTATGCAGGTCAAGCATTCCCATCAACATCCATTCCACTTTTAACCATTATTTTAAACTTTAACTGTTGAAAAAATATCAGATCTACAAGCTCATTGCAGGGCTGATATTTTTTAGAAAAAATCGTAAAAATGATTGTGCCCACCGGATGTGTGTGTTGAATTGATTTCATCCACACTGCCCCTGAATTGCATTGTTTTAGCACCTTTTTTCATATTAACACTATGTAAATCTTTTCCCAAATATACTGGACATTACGCCACCGGGTGGGGGGCAAACTGGAGGGATTTTGTACTGTATATTTGGTGGTATACGACACCTACCTTCAGAAAAGGCCACGTCGCTCTCCTGACCGAAGCCCATGGAGCCGTCAGACAACCACAGGTCTCTCTTTGACAGCAGGATCATCTGGGTGTTCAGACTGAACTCCACTGCTACCGGGTCACTCACCTAGAGGGAGACAAATCACATGCTTTTATTTCAATCTTTTAATGCAGGGGTTTTTCAACAGGTGGTCCGAGGACCACCAGTGGTCCTTGAGAAAGTCCCGGGTGGTCCCCAGGCTAAATGATGGAAAGTTGGTTAACCAGATGTAACTCTTTGAGAGCGTAAAAATGGAACAAATGGTTTCATTTTCACACTCTCAAGAGTTAAAATATTCATCATCTGAATTTAGCCCACTTAATTAATAAGTCAACACCCTGGGTTTTCAACTTGGGCCAACATCTTCAGTTTTAAAAGTGCTTTATTTCTGAATCAAATCACAATGTTTAAGATGACCAATGAAATTTAGCCTACAACAGTTTGAACTAAAGCCATGTAGGCCTCAATTCGTATCTAATTCTTGATTTGAGGCATGTGGAACAGTATAGTGTGCTACTTTGGGACCATCCCACAAGATGTGTGACAGGCCTGGTCAGCCCCACCCGACACAATAGTGGTGGTCCCCGGGTTGCTTTTAGTCAGATTGGTGGTCCCTGGGTGAAAAAAGTCTGAAAACCCCTCTTTTAACCCTTTAGTGTACTGAACGCGTTTTGGTGTTCTAAGCATTATGTTTCAACTATTGAAAAATAGCAGATCTACAAGCTCATAGCGCGCCACCGAGTGGCGCGCTATGAGCTTGTATCTCTGCTATTTTTTAAAAAATCGTGAAAACGTGGTGCAAATCTTTGAATATTATGTTATTCAGAAACTAGAAATCTAGACAGGACACAATGGGTTAATGTGTTTAGGCTACTGGATTGTTTTAGCTTGTGTATGTTTTTTTCCCTGTTACCTGCTGGAATCTGATGTCCAGATCGAAGGTGACAGGTTCTCTGGGGTTGCAGACAGGAGGGACAGCATACTGCATGTTCTGAGCCGTGGTACAGGGGATCAGCTTCACTGTGTAGGTACCAGAGTAGTCCCTGACCTGAAGTAGAGGTCAGGTTGAATGAACGATGATGGAAGGAGTGCAGAAACGAAAAACAAACAAACTTTATGGACTCCCATACCAGTGGTTTTCATGTCAAGGACCCCCAAATCTGCATACATTGGCCCCCTGGACCCCAATTTGGAAAAAGAAAATACCCATAAGAGAACATTTAGCAGTGATTCTAAACCATTCTAATTTAAAGGAACCCCAGTTTCACATACAAAAGGTTACTGTACATAGACCCCCATTTAATGGCATTTCTATCTCTGAGACCCCAATTTATACTCACTCATTGAAAATATCCACAGGGCTGATTCAGATAAAGTTTATAATGTAATGAACTCACAGCAAAGTCGGAGGTGAAGGTCCACTGCTGCACAGGCTGGTTGTAGGTGGGCTCACTCCTCACCAGGCTCAGGTTAAAGGTCAAGCCGGGGTGGTCCGCACACATCACCATGGACGACAGTGTGGGGGCTGGAAGGGGGGGACACCACATCAAATATATGTGACTGACAGCTTGAATAGTAGCGTCATTGTCTCCACCAGGCCGAAGGAATGGGGAGAGAGTATACCTGAATTATATTATACAACATATTTTGCACTCATTTACGTCTATAATTTCCCTCCAAAGTTTGCAGGTTTTGAACAAAAGCATCAAATCATGAACGCAGCGTGCAATTTATGTGAAAACTTTAACCCACAATTTATGTGAAAACTTTAACCTCCTAGACTGGCAAGGGAGACCTGTGCCCAGGAGGGCACTTTTTCTAGTTCAATCTGCATTTGAATGGTGCGGTGCGTCACTGTTGTCATTCATTCATTGCGTTTGAATGGTGCGGTGGGTCACTGTTGTCATTGATTCTGTTTGAATGGTGCGGTGGGTACACTGTCGTCATCCTGTGTTTGAATGGTGCAGTGGGTACACTGTTATTCAATCTGCGTTTGAATGGTGCGGTGGTATGGTACACAAACTGTTGGGTGAGTCATACGTTGTAGGCATAGTAGCTGTCTGTTGGCGTTAGGTGGAACTATGTTTCATAACTAATTGAACCTCAGACTTCATATGATATGTGAGATGATGTTCATATGTTATAGCGTATATATTGTCTATCTATAAATTGGGTATCAGTGAGATATGGAATATTGTTTGTTGTTATTGTTGTTATTTTTCTGGACCTCAGGGAGACTATAGTGAACTACTGGGATCAAAGTAAAAAGTGTCTTTGTAATGGTTTCAGTCTGACAATAAGATCTATTGCACAAATTAAACACAGTTGGCAGTTCAATTGCTCTTATGCAAATTATCTAAATGCTTCATGAAAAAGGAAAACATTTGCATTTTGCACACATGTCCTCAACATTTACAAAACATGCAAACGTCAACTCAACAATCCTCATGTTATTGGTGAAGACCAATGAATAAAGACATTCATTAATGTGGCCTCTTCTGTGACAATAGACAGTTCAAGATCACTCCGACTTGGAACGTACGACACCACCCGAAAATAACTCGATACATAAGCCTCACGGCGTTCAAAGCATGTCCTCCGTCAGCAATACGCAGTCTTGGCGTTTTGTTAACAACATGGACGAGATGTACGCTGTATAGGAGTCACCATGGAACCAGAGATGCCAGTGGAAGGGGTGGACCCCGTCGGCGTCGGCGCTTTTCATTCTTACTCTTCAGTGCCAGCCCTTTTTCATTTTTTGGAGTCGCCAGTGCCACGTCATCTAAAAATCATATTTCATATTTCGGTTCCTTGTTTCCCGACGGACAAGTTAGTGGACGGACACACTTTTGGTTCCGGGTTGGCCGTCCTTGTTATGCTCTAGCAATGGTCGCATCGCTGTAGCTGTGTTAGCATGGGGATCGTATTGAACCGGCGCCGGTAAGTTACGTCACGTACAGTAGCGTTAACGTCAGCGGCATCAGTTGTTACTGTAAATCATAATGATAACGGATGCGTAGATTATTTCCATTCCAAAACTGTTAACTATGTTGGGCTTCTGTGGTGACTGTGACGGAGCACTCCCACATCCTTGTTGTGTCCAAGTCGTAGAGACGACTTTCTTAAAGTCCCTATTATGACTATGAGGTCTCATGGCACTTATGGTTTATGACGTATTCACTGTATTATTTGGACTAAAAATGAATCCAATTATTATACTGTATGGTGGTACACAGACCAACTGTCTCACAAATGACAAGCCTGCACACCAATACAAAATAAAAGTCATTTGACACCTGAAGCATTTCGGCACAACTGGAGGTGCGATTGAAAATTGTTTTTCAGTCTACTGCAATCGGACAGTGTCAGAAGTTAAGGATTTGACGAAAGTGCGTAAGACGGTAGTCTCTTACCTGCGCGCTTGATCCGTCCTCCAGAGTGAGACTCCACAAACAGACCTCTAAAACGTGCCTTGGTACGGAAATTCACTACCAGACGGCCCTGATCGTTGATCCGCATGCTCGTTGGATACAGTGCACCTACACACACACACACACACACACACACACACACACACACACACACACACACACACACACACACACACACACACACACACACACACACACACACACACACACACACACAAAACATCAATTTGTCTTCTTTTATTGAGAATAAATTGTAGGCCTTTGCTGCCAATCAAATCTTCGCCGGCCTCAAAGGATATTTGTTGGCATAATTGTATTTTTCTTCCTCATTGTCAACATAGCCTATACAACAAAAAAAAAGAAAATCCCCAAAACAATTTCAGGAGTGACAGTGATTGATTTTTGCAATCTTCCTCTTCAGAATGTAAACATGCTCAGGGACGGAGATTCAAAGAAGAAGGCGTTTGTTTTCTCACTTTTTGTAGTGTCGTTCCGGGACAAAATATAGAATCTACGTTTGCTGGGGCTCAATGATGGATTATGCTGATGAGAAAAAGACGGTGCTGCTGCCGCTCTGGGACTTGTTTGAAAAGTTTATAGATAAAATACAATTACGCCATCCATATCCTTGACGTGGGAAATGTGGGTGACATACCCATTATTATGATTATCATTTAAATAGAGTAGAGAGCTCTATAGGTTCAAGTAGTTATGCCACTTTAAACTACGCTGAAAACCCAGAACAACTCTCATGCTACAGCTGTAACTCAACCCTTAATGCAGTCATGATTATGACAGTTTATGTGGCAATTAATAGAGCGTGCGCACTGCGCAGTCCTACGTCTGACGCCCTGGCCCAGGCCCAGAAGTGAATATTTCTTATAGACTTCTCAAAAAGACGCTGATGCCGTGGACAAAGCCAACTGGAGAGTACCGTGAAAAATCATGGCAAACAAACACATTCTTTGGTCCTAAAAAATAATTAGAAATGACAAAAAGTTGGCTTTGTACTGTGCTCACAAGGTCTGTAAATAAATACTTTTTGAAATGTGCATTGGGACCAGATGTCGTCATGAAAGAGGATGGGACTGCTGCAGCATGCTATTGTAAAACAAATAATAGCAATTAACAATGTAATTGTATTTTTGCCATTGAACACTGGAACAAAAGGTAGAGCCATGATAAATGAACTAAATATAAAAAAGCAATGACTGACTGAGACTGAGAATTCCACTCATTTTCAACATTTTTTAGTTCCATTTGTACAGTCTCAGAAAAAAGGGTCCTTAAAGAAAAACATTAAAAATGATTTGTTTAAGACCTCCATTTCTAGGAAACCCATTCTGTGGGTTAATTATTTTATCCATTTCCTAGAAATGGAGGTCTGAAAAAAAAAAAACTTTTATCATTTTTTATCATTTCTTTATCATTTTTTATCAAAAGAACCTTTTATGAAAAGAACCTTTTATCATTTCCACACAACATCTCTAAGGTATATTAATGGCCGAGTAAAATGTTAAAAATGGGTGGAATTCCGCTTTAATGACATATTAAATGATAATGATGAATGACAGGTGGAATTCCCCTTGTAAAGCATGTTGCCACCCACCCTGCAGCTCGGCCTGGGGGGGGCTCCCGATGCCGTCGGCCCACAGGATGGCCGTGTCGTAGACGAAGGTGAGCCTCAGCTCTGACTGCAGGTCAAAGTGCTGCCAGCCTCCTGTCCCCACAGGGCTGTGGAACACATAGGACACATGCAGGGGGACGCGCAGCGTCACGTAGGACTGCACCAGGTTCAGCACCTGCACACGACATTCACAATCACACGGGAGTTGAAATTAATTGATATTCAATAGGAAACAAAGACATGGCAGATGTGATGTGGTGTCATGTTGTACTAGCGGCAAGTTAAAACCCTGTCAGTTATACAATAAACCATGGGGGCATGACCCAGTTATGGGTCATGCATTATTGTTCACAAAAATATCTTGTGACAATAGTCTCCCCCATAGACAAACAAACAAACAAATAAACATATAAATAAATAAGCAAGCATAGCAGTGTACAAGGACGTAGCATCGTGTAGAAGAACGTAGCGTAATGTACAAGCTCACAAATGTGGGGAGATATCAAATTTACTTTTTTTGGTCTAAAGTAACTACAAGGACAGTTACCAGAAACAAAATATTATTTTCAATGAGTCTAATGCGGTGAATAGGACACTTCAACATTTAATTTGTTCAGATGCTTTATATGCATAATTTGCATGATGGAAGTGATTGCCTACATGTCAATGACTGTACTGTCCACCAGGTGGCTCTCTTGCCCCCATATTCCTGAGGACAAGCTTCACCACTGACTCTCAGACATGAGGGAAGACAGCCAAAGTGTGACTTTGGCTACAAGCCCAGACAAAATTTGCCATAGCCATAGTTTGTCAAATAAAAAAGGATTAATCGTGTAATCTTAGTTGGACCTTTTGGAGCGAAAAAACATCTTGCCATTTGCATAGTCAATTATCCAACCAAATGTTGTGGGCAGGAGAGGGATCAAAGGAAAAGCCAAGCAATTTAGTGGGAGACACTCAGTAGTAAAAACACACACACACAAAAAAAACAACATTAAAAACAAAATGCTGAAAAAAGATGAACGGTCTCTAATCTCTCTCTCTTCCCTGTACTTCATGTCAACAGTCACTCACTGTCAATCAAACAATTCATTGCTTTTGGAAATTTTCCGCCTCACCCACCGATTCTATTACTTTCAGCATCTGCCAGACATGTCAGGTTGAAGGTTGAAAGTAGTAATGTATAACATGCACACACGCGGCCGCACGCATGCACGCACGCACGCGCGCGCACACACACACACACACACACACACACACACACACACACCACACACACACACACACACACACACACACACACACACACACACACACACACACACACACACACACACACACACACACACACACACACACACACACACACAACACACACCACTAGATAGAAACGCAGAGGAGGCGGAAACAAACTTGGGGCTAAAGCAAAGGTACCAAAACTTTTCAGACCGCGACTCCCCCACAAAAATTATTCAGGCAGAATATGCTGCAGAGGTTTCACACATGGGCTTTACTATGTGGGCATATACAGTGGAAAGACCCATATTTGCCGACGCGGCAATGGGAGAGTAATTTATGCTTAATTTAAAAATGTAATGGTTAGAGTGCAAATAACATACATTCCTGAATTTCCTAAAACACAATATTTTGAACCGGTCAAATAATTAGTAAGAAGAAAAAACTGCTGGATACAACACTTTTTGTTTAGTTTTTTTCATCTTACAAATGACCTGATTGGCCCAGTGTATTGTTTTTATGTATTTGTGTCACAATCCAAGTTAGGTTTGTCTGCATATTCGTGTTTACATAAATATATTTTTCTATCTATGAGGAAAATTAATGAAGAATTCTATGTCTATAATGTATAATATAATGTCTTTATTATGCCATTATGTCTAATCCTGCTGAGTAGGGAGCAGAGCCTGAATACACTAAGGTAAAATAACAATTGTACACACATTCTAGATTATATTGTTTGTTCTATTTGACTGAACTGGGCTAAGATGCAGTACAAAAGGTAAGGCAGGGGACAACAGGCACAGAAATATCTACAAAAGACGTGTATTATGATTTACTTATTCATGTGTGTGTGTGTGTGTGTGTGTGTGTGGGGGTGGGGGGGGGGGGGGGTGTGCGCGTGCGCGAGTGTGTGCGCGCGTGTGCGCGCGTGTGTGTTATGCAGAGTGTGTGTTTCATTTCTGTGTGCTATAAACGTGTTCTGTGACAGTGAGTTGTCTTAATGAAGTCAAACCCTGTGGAATGAGGCTGTGCATGGAGTCATCTTTAAGTAACTAACTGTCACGTCAGTGCTGCTGCTGAGACTTTGCATTCATCTCTCATTTAAACATTTTATTGTCTCTCTCTTTCTTTGTGTCTCTCTGTAAGGTGCAATTACAGCGTCAGAGACTTACTCAAGGACACTTCAACACTTCAACTCTGGGGGAGTGCGGGTTTGCTTCCGGTTACCATCAGGACGCTCTACCTTTGGGCCACCACAGCAGGGGCGGATGTAACATTTCCCAGTTGGGGGGGGGGGGGGTAGGAGAAAATGGTATGGGGGCGGCTTCATCGCCCGTGTCGCAAAGCGACAACAACATCAGTTGTTCAGAGTTTTCTCAGAGTTTTCTGTTTTCAATGATGAAATGCTGTTGGTTTAGTGGTGACACAGCTGTAGTTAGTTAGTAGCAGTAATAGTGTTTCACACCTTTTCAAATATAAGCACTTTAATTTGAAATATCTTGGGTTGTTTTGCATGCCATCGTGCTTGGTGGCGCAGACTGGGCATTTAGGGGGGCATTGCCCCCCCATGCCCTTGCCCAGAGCCGCCCCTGCACCAGAGTCTGTCTGTCTGTCTGTCTGTCTGTCTGTCTGTCTGTCTGTCTGTCTGTCTGTCCTCTCTCTCTCTCTCTCTCTCTCTCTCTCTCTCTCTCTCTCTCTCTCTCTCTCTCTCTCTCTCTCTCTCTCTCTCTCTCTCTCTCTCTCTCTCTCTCTCTCTCTCTCTCACTCACACACACACACACACACACACACACACACACACACACACACACACACACACACACACACACACACACCAGCAAACACACATGCGATGCTTGCACGCACACCTGCACAAACGTGTATGCATGCACGCACACACAGTAAGTAGTTTGATGGGCAAACATCAAAGGCAGGTGGACCAGAAAATAGCCAGAGGCCTGGATCCTCCTGATTCAATACAGACTGGACGACACAAACAACAACAGAAATACCTGCTATGGTCCTACAGTAGATTACTATACTAGATTACTATCTGCCTTTGCTATCTATGCATCACTCTGGATGAAGAATGTCTGTCAAAACCCAAATTGCAGCCACGGATCTTATAATTTTCCTGCATCAGCTATTACCACCTGTGCATTTCGCACAAATGGACCCTTGTGGGTCCATTTGCTTTCATGTTTACACTCTCAAGAGTTAAAATATTCGTCATGTGAAGTCTACACAAATAGAGAATGTAGAATAATGGTCATTTTGTCTGTATGTATGCTATCTGTTTTGTTTCCAAAATCCAGCTTGAAAAAACAAAATAAATGTTTAGTTTGGGGGTCTGTGGGACTGAAATGTCCTCAAATGGTGGTCCGTGGCTCAAATGCTGAATGAATAGTGGGCCCTGGTATCAAAAAGGTTGAAAACCACTGTTTTAGACCACGACACAGAAATACAACATCAGTGGGTTGGCTGCCTAGCAGCCTGAACTATCAGTATCAATATATCCCCAGACCTAGTGACACCTAACCAGCATGTGGTGATGATGTGTCGGCTGATGTAAATCTTGTCATCATTATGTCATACACAGCCAGAGACACACAGTCTGGGGTTAATGGAGAGCCAACAGAGAGCTAAATGTTGCATGTTTATCATCACAGCACCGAACGAGCCGAGTTTTATGGTCATTCTAAAAAATGTAAAACATCAGATTAGTTTTATCGCGTTGGGACATTATTGAATACATCACCTCTTTGGCGGGCAAAAAACCTCATATGTCCAAGTACTGATTGTTTGATTATTCAAATTCGAAACCACCAAAAGCGGCAAATCGGCAAGATAGAAGAACCCACAGGGAGAAGAAAGCAGCCGATCTGGCTTGCAGATCTGCTGCTTTTGATGGTTTTGTGTAATCCTGCGGTTATAAATAAAAGTAATTCATGGAGAATGATAAGAGCTTTCAGCCCTCTCATCATCACCCTCTTATGGATAGTAATCAGGGGTGTAGTGAAGGGGGGGCGTGAGGAGACGGCGTCCCTTCACTTCTCACATCTATGATATTTTTTGGGCAAAAATAGGCCTATGTTTTTTGTCTTGTCATTTACTTTTATGGATACATTAGGTATTGTAAACAATCTTTCTCAATAGGCTATACTTGCAAATCAAGTGTGCATGCACATGTCTTAAGGGGGAATTCCACTCATTTTCAATATTTCACTATTAATACACCTTAGAGATGTTGTGTGGACATGGTAAAAAGTCCCCCCCATTCTGTGTTTCCTAGAAATGGAGGTTCTGAAAAAAATAATTAGCATGGTGAAATACATCTTGATGACATCATAAAGATGAGTTTCACCATGTTAATGAGTTTCCTTTTTTCTGAGAGCGTACAAATGTGAATCAAATGGACCCACTAGGGTCCATTTGAGCGTACATTTGTATGCTCTCAGAAAATAAAAAAATATGTGGAATTCCCCTTTAAGAGGCATCCCCCCACTTCTAAAAGTCCCACTACAACACTGATAGTAATGCATCCTTGCGGGTCCATTTGGTTTCATGTTTATTGTTTACGCTCTGAAGAGTTAAAATATTCATCATCTGAATTAGCCCAGTCTACACAACTAGAGAATGTAGAACATTAATGGCCACTTTGATCTGTATGATCCTTTCTTGTTTCCGAAATCCAGCCTGAAATTGTTGAACAAAACAAAACACACACACACACACACACACACACACACGCACACACGCACACACACACACACGCGCACACACACACACACACACACACACACACACACACACACACACACACAGACCTGTCCGTCGGTGCCCACAGTCCCTCCACAGTCGCTGAGCAGCTCAGACATGTCATAGTAGCTGGTGAACTCCCAGAGGCAGGCCTCCAGGTTGAGGTTCTTGTAGAAGCGCAGTGTGCTGTTCCCGCGCAGCGCGGCGCTGTACTGGTACGGCGCGGCCGAGTCCCCGCCGCCGGCGCGCTGCGTGGCCGCCGTGATGAAGCCGTGGCCTGTGGTCACCTCGCTGGGATCCAGCAGGTTGGAGCAGCGGTGGTTGCCCACCCGCGTGCCGTCCGGGCTCAGAGTCAGGTCAAAGTTGGTCAGCGGACGTGTGGAGATGACCGGCAGCATGCCTGGAGAGAGAGAGTATGTGTGAGTAATATGTCATTTTACCGGCGGGGACATTTCATCTCATCTAGAGCAGAGATAGAGCGGAGAACTGAGCAGCAATTGGAGCACTGGGGGTTTGACACACTCGTTGGAAATCATCACTCCATATTGCACAAAATGCAAGAGGTAGGAGGAGGTTGTGTAATTGAAAGCATCCAAACTCTGACACTTAATTACGAAAATAATCACCTGCATACCATTTCTTGACAGAAATGAGCTCATATATGCGACTTTCACTCTCGCTCACTCGACTTCTCCATTCGCTTCCTTAGGAAAAAAATGAGTACCGTAATTTCCGGACTATAAGCCGCTACTTTTTTTTTCGCATGCTTTTGACCCTGCGGCTTATACAACGGTGCAGCCATCTATGGATTTTTACAGGTAACAGGGGTTTTCAGGGGTTTCCCATAGTTTCCAGGTGGTCCCCAGACTAAATGATGGAAAGTTGGTTAACCAGATGTAACTCTTTGAGGGCGTAAAAATGAAACCAAATGGATCCTTGCGGGTCCATTTGGTTTCATGTTTACACGTTTTTCATGTTTACACTCAAGAGTTATGATATTCACCATCTAAATTAGCTCCACTTAATTAATACGTCATAAGTCACGTTCATTTTGATCTCATTTTGATGTTTTGCCTCTTTTGTTTGCGAAAATCCATCCTGGAATTGTGAACAAAAGCAAAATAAATCTTTAGTGTTGGGGTCTGTGGGGTGAAGATGTTGAATAAATAGTGGGCCGTGGTATCAATAAGGTTGAAAACCACTGCTCTAACATGAAGCTTATTGCCTGGTGCGGCTTATCGTCAGGTACGGCTTATACAAGGAAAAATCAGTATTTTGCCCCAAATTTAGCTGGTGCGGCTTATATTCAGGTGTGGCTTATAGTCTGGAAATTACGGTACACGTGATGCAGACGTCCACCGCTAGAAGACCAAGGACAGCATCAAGCTTCACCTGACGTGAACCTGACGTCTATGGGGCCATGAAAAGCCGCTCACCTCCTCGATAAGAATTGGAACATTAACCGCTTTCAGTTCGAAATCAAGTGAGTGTGAATGTGCAGTCTAAAGTATCTCTTTACTGTAAATCTGTGGTTTAGAACAAATACCAATGTTCTGTACTCATTTCTGACTTCAGCAAGCATCTTTTGGAATAGAAAAGCTTCTAGAGAGTTTAGAGATGACGTAACAATGGAGGATTATGCATCCTGGTTTTGGCAGGTATTTTCGGAGTAAAATCTGTTTGGCAGATTTCTTTCTGTTTTTCGGAGTAAAATCTGTTTGGCACCCAGTAAGTGCCTTTATTATGAAGAATTCACTCATTTTTTTGTATGTCTGCGGCTAAAATGGAATTCTGTCAAAGTCTAGCACAAAAAAATTCTACCGCAAGCCAAGAAACTCTGGTCAAGAGTAAAGTGACAGAGATCAGTTTCTCATGGTTGAACACAGCCAATTAGTGTTTGCTGAAGCGCCCGGCCAACTCAGAGGAACTGCCGCGGATTTGAACCCCCTCGTCTCCACAGGAACCCCCTTGTGCCGCCCAGCACAAGGGGTGCCTCATGATTGATTTTCTATTTTCCAATTCTTTTAAGTTTTACAGATATCCCCCAAGGAAGGGTTTCCATGCACCACTACAACTGGCAAGTTTTCCCAACGTTCTAATGCAACACTTTGATCCCACTACTGTCATCAGACCGAAACATTGCCTTAAGTTCTGGTAAAGTGTTCAAGTTGCAAAAGTGATTGGGACTCCCTTAGTTTTCTCTGTCTTTATCTGTGCTTTTCCCAGACATGGATGGAGAAGTGGAAGAGTGGAGAGGCAGAGAGGGACACAGCGGGAGAGAGAAGCAGCGTGAGAGAGGTGTGTGGTTCCAGGTGGGAGGAGGGAGGATGGTGGACGTGTCGGGTAGAGAGAGAGAAACTGATTAAAAACAGGGGGAATTTTAAGTAGCCGCGGAGCACTGGAGGTTTCTGCCGCCGTTCGATACCCGCTTGATGGCATGATACGAGGCGTCGGGAGCTTGGAGTTTGGCTATTTTGGGAACTGAGTGAAACCAAACATAATGTCCCAAGCACAAGCAGTGTTGTTGACTGGAGGCTGACTACAGTATAACTGAAATGACTTTGTCAGCATCTCTTTCGTCAGGACTAAGACCAATGTTGACGAGCTGAAAAATAGCCTTTTCAAAATGTCGATTAAAACTAAACTAAAACCATCATGAATAGAAATAAGTATAATGTAAAAATTAATAACCATTTCTTATATTATACTTTGACTTAAAGGGGAATTACAAATACACAAAATGAACCCTAACGGGTTCATTTGGTCCATTTGTACGCTTTCAGAAAAAAGAAGCGTCTTAAGAAATCCATTAACATGGTGAAATACATCTTGATTTTAATGATGTCATCAAGATGTGTTTCACCATGTTAATTGACCGTCCATGGTCCTACATGGTGTTGTGGTGGTGGTATTGACATGGTCCTACATGGTGTGGTTGTGGTGGTGGTACCTACCATCCATGTGTGGCATGGTGACAGTGAGCTTGATGAGGTTGGGGTGCTTGGGGTCGTCTGCTCCCGTGTAGCGCAGCTTGGCGGAGAACGGCTCAGCTCCCACTGTCCCCATTTTACGAGGCTGACACATTCCTACAGACACACACAGAGACCACAGCTGAAATCAGAGTGGACTACACAGCAGGGGTCCTTGAAGGAGTTACAGGGGGTTCCCCAGCTAAATGATAGTTTGGAACCAAATGGAACACCCATTTGTACAACATTTGCATGAGTAAATTAACATTGATTTTACAAAATAAGTTGTGGTCCCATGAATATAAATGCCATTAAATGGGCGTTGGTAGCCTAGTGCAAGTCAGACAGGGGTGGCCAAAAGTCGCAACGGGTGGCACACATCGCAACGGGTGGCCAAAAGTCGTGATCGATAGCCCAAACGGCCGCGACCCATTTATGATTTTATCAACTTATTATTAGATTATTGTTATGTTATTATTAACGCGACTGTTTTAGCCAATGGTTCACGTTTGAGACAAAGTTATAACGGTTGCATTCGCAAATTGATCTCACGGTCTCTCCAAATTTTCTCTTATGGGGCTCCTTAGATTATATTCAATATTGTCCTTGGAAAACAGAAGTTACAGAAGTAGTACTGCTATTACTGTATGTGATTAACATACTTCTTTATTTACAGCTGTTTAAAATACTGTGCATATTAGTAATTTTGTATATTGATCTTTGTTGTTGCTTTGCTGTTTGTAATCTTCTGTTAAATTGTTTATCTGCTTTTCAAACACCAATATTGTTGCCACGCTGCCATTGTAAGAATTTAAGAAATGCGAAACATTTTCCTCATTTAAAGGAATTTAAAAATACAGCCAGTACAAGCTTAATTAACAATTATGGCACTAAATATTGATTTAAAAACAGTTTTATTTTATTGTACGATTCTACGGTCTATGATTAGGTCTGCATCCATAACAATGCAAACACAGATGCCTGATTAGGACTTTTGTATTGTTTCTGTGTTTATATCTGTAATTGTCTTAATTGTGGATATGTGTCTGTGTGTAATCTTGACAGCATTGCAAATGCACTTTTACAGAATACATAATGGTTTCACGCAAACAAACCAAACAAAGCAACAAAACATATTAGTTTGTTTCACAGAAGTAACCGAGTAGAATCATGCTTAATTGGACAATCAGATTAAACTAGAATTCATTGTGATAATTGGAAAATATAAGTCTTACGCTACAAGCTTGAATTTGAAATAGTGTGAAATTCAATATACTGTATATTATTTATAGAGCATACAGAGAGTTTGTTTTTTATCTTCAATAAATGACACGTGAGCTTGTAGATCAGAAGAACATTAATTCATAAAAAACACATCAAATATGGATGAGCAAAAACAGGTTGAACATGTTTTTTTATTGGAGTGCAAGCCCCAAACTTCAATATGCCTCAAAAAGTATGAATAAAAAAACACTTTAACTTCAAGAGAATTCAAGTTATGACTTGAATTCATTGATGGGAAGGCTCTGATGAACGCACATAGCCAAAACACGAGAAAAAGTGGAAATGTCAGTACTTACTGTGTTTTAGTTCGTTTTACCTTTTGACATTGAATATGGACTTAGAAACAAAATGAACCGACCCGACTACAAATAATGGCTCATAAACAGTGCAGGATATATGCTGTCGGGGGGCATTTTTGGCACTCACCGATAAAACTCCCGATCTGACGCAAGATCGAACTTTGATCGAACTTTGATCACCAAGATTTTCCTCACTGTGTGTGAAAGGCTCTGCGAGAAAATCTAGCACCAATAAACGGCTTCCCGACCGTCTTCGAATATCTAGCATGTTCGATTTTTGACTCTGTTCCTAACTATACATCATACACTATGTCTTGGCTTTGCGACCGCGTCCTGAGAAAGCATGCATTACAGCCAATGAGAGCACATGAACGGCTGCTCACAAACACTTGTTGACAAGTCTGTCTGTCCATCTATAAGTGGTTGAAGATGCACACGGCAAACAAAACGCTTTGTCATTCCACACAAGGTTGTCATTTCATTCAGTTTTAGTGCTTGGCAGGCAGGGCTTGTGCTCTTGAACGCCCACATCGGCAGCACTTCAAAAAACGGATTTGAAATAGTTTGAATAGTGAGTCGCTTAGCAACAACAGGACCAGCCAAGCTGCCATCAAGCTGCCCCTTAATATACACTAGATACTATATTCATCAGCACAGAGAAATGTGTTTGCACATTATATTTCATCACAACATGACAAAGGTGAAGGTTCCTGCTACCGGTACATACTTGTATACATATCAACACTCACAATAATAATGACGACCTTCAGGTGCTTTTACTCAAAAAGCCACGGGATCAATATGCACTTTTCAGCACAATTGAAGCTTTGGGCTTCAGCGCAAAAAAGTATTTGGATTAAATTCTGAAGAGCTGTTTGTTCAGAAGCGCATACGTACAGTACAATGGTTGTTTGCCTTTGGTGTCATAGGTAGCTGAAGGACATGTTTTCTGTGAGTGATGCTGACTTGAAAAGAAGCTTTGTATATAACGTAGTATCCGCTAAAGAAAGTATAGTCGGACTTGTGCAATGTGCACGCTCCAGATCCTGTTGAAGGTACTTTATTTGTACATAACACGTCACATGCTATCCTGTGCTGTCTCCAATACACTCTGTACTTGGGTAACAGTTATTGTTCCAGTTCATCTTTTTCTGTGCCACAGTGGCATTGCAGAAAAAAAGGAACATGAATAAAACACTTTCAATAAAAGAAAGTCAAACACTAGAAGCGTTTAGCTGCGGACAACAAAGGAATTTCATTTAGAAAGTGCATTCTTTTGTTGGGTCTCTTTGAGCTCTTAGACCACCCCAGGTCCCATTCAAGCTTATGGTGGAGCACAGTGCCAAGGGACTCTGTTGCTGTTGCGCCCCGCTTTTCTCTATACTTCAAGTTTTCAACTTTACTTAGACAGGCTACATTTGTGCGACTACTTTGATGTGCTACTTTTGAATTTGAACCCTATTCTGTTTTCGAGATATGAGGTATGGACGGATATGAGGTTTCCACCTGACAGAGGAAACTCGTAATGTGAAATGCATTGTATTATTGGCTCCTCATTGATAAAAAGCAGGAATAGAGAACTGCAGCTCTCTGTAAAATCAATACACATTTTCTTTGTTCCATTATGATACTGGCCGCCTCCCTCCATTGGCCGCTTGTCAAATACTAAATCTATTTGTATTTTTTTAAGTTCTCATTAATTACTACATCTGCTGGCTGGCTGGCTGGCATGCACCAACGCCTCACACAAACACTGGGTTTCATTCTACTAACCACTTCAGCAATTTTATGAATTTCAGCCGTTTGAAAATAGCCAATCTACAAGCTAAACATCCTTCATGCAATGTGACGCATTTTGATGCACTTTCTGCTTGTGCTACTTTAAGTAAGCTATACCAAAAGTACATTTTGACATTGATATTTGACAGATAGAGATATTTCCATACCTTTGCTTTTAATAGAGTAAAAGTGCTTGTTTTGTGCACACGCCTGTGTGTTTTGTGTCGCCAGACCTGGATTCTTCTTTTTCATGCTTGAGTTTTTGCACCCTAACTCGAAAAGACCTGTAGCAGAGCTGACGTTGATCCAGGCAACAGCACGTGCGTTTATCAGTACCCCTAAGGTCTACATTGCGGTATTGACACATAAAGGTAGTATAGACATTTTTTAAGCTTAAATTATGTAAATTCATATTTTGCATTGTGTCTCTGCATCAACCACTTTGTGCTGGGGCATGCCCCTGGCTGTCATTTGGTTTGGGCTGTAGGAGAGGGATGGGGGAGCTCCAGGTATTATGGCAGAATCAAAATGGATCAATCAAGAGCTGCCGCTGAGATGGCCTTTACCCCTCCTCCCTACACAGAAAGAGGTCCCTGCCAATGTATGAAAGTCAGCATTAACAGTGAAATGTAAACATAAACGTTGAAAGAAAACTAAAACACGGCCAGATGGATGTGTCTTTTTACAGGAAAACACTATATAGTGGCTGATATGGGGGGGGGGGAATTTTGGCTTAAAGGGGAATTCCACCCATTTTCAACATTTTTTCTGACAGTGTACAAATGCAACCAAATGGGTTCATTTGGTTCCATTTGTACACTCTCAGAAAAAAGTAGCGTCTAAAGAAATCCATTAACATGGTGAAAATACATCTTGATGACGTCATCAAGATGTTTCACCATGTTAGTGGTTTTCTTCAGACCTTTTCTTGGGAACACAGAATGGGGGGAACTTTTTGATCATGTCCACCCAGCACCTTTATAGGGTATACTAATGACATATTGAAGGTTGTCCATACTACCTTTAAAAATGTGAGTACTTTTTCCTGTGTCTGTGCGTGTCTAGTTGCAGGGCCACGAGGAAAATGTCTATTATCCTACCCTGGGTAAAACCCTCCACCCCCCTCCTCCTCCTCACCTTCCTCCAGGCTGATGGTGACGATGGGGCTGCTGAGCTCCAGGCCCTCGTCTCGGTTGGTGTTGACGGCGCGGGCGGCGCACTGCACCCGGGAGCCGGCCTGGAAGTAGACCGAGTCCAGGGTGATGATCTTGGAGGAGGTGAAGAAGGTGTCGGTGTCCACCTCCCGCATGGGGCTGGTGACGCCATCGGGGCCCGCCGGAGCGCTGACCAGCCAGCGGTAGCGCGTCAGCGTGTCGTTGATGTGTTCGCTCACGCAGATGGAGCCCGTCTTGTCGTAGTCTGGGTACTTGGAGTTACAGGCCTGTTTATGGAGGGTGGGATGGACGGACGGACACGGACAAACATAAGAGGTTAAAGCAGGAGTTTTCAACCTTTTTCATACCAGGGACCACTATTTATTCATGCATTTTATCCACAGACCATCATTTGATGTTGAGTTCAGTCTCTCTCGGACCTAAAACTAAGGATTTTCAAGTTTGTGTCCACAAATTAGGAGAGATAACGTTGGTCAAAATAACAATTCTTCTACATTTGCTAATTGTGTAGATTCTTGAGAATTTAGTAATTCAGATGTTTAAATATAATCTAACTCTTGAGAGCGTAAAATGAAACCAAATGGACCTGTGAGAGTCTATTTGGTTTCATTTTACGATCTCAAGAGTTACAGATCTATAAGGGTCCATTTGGTTATCAACTGTCCATCATTTAGCTGGGGATCGGCTGGAATCCTCTCAGGGACCACTAGTTGTAAACCACTGTGTTAAAGGTATATTCAGTGATTTCATTTATTTCAAATATTTGTATTATTTTTCCTTCTTTTTTGGATTATCTCCCTACTATAGTGTGCTGACCATATAAGGAGTTCCTCCCTGTCCCCAGTGAACCACAGGGGTAAAAAAAAAAAAAAATAGTTTCAGTTTGGGCTTTGGGAGAAAAGCCTTCCTCCAATCAAGATCTATTGGGGCCAGGCCTTTGTGCATGTTGTTGGCTTGTTGCACTTCCCCCACAGTGAGCGAGTGCATGTGCACATCTTGTTACCGGGGGGAACAGAGGGATTTCCAAATCACCCAAATCACTGAATGCTCCATTAAGGTTGTAATCCACGTTTGCCAATGTTCTAGGGCTCCTTGTGTGCTTTGCCACTGTTCAGTAATTGCCATGTTAGCCATTTTTATTTCCTTCTTTTTTCTGTAAAGTCACATGATGTTTTTCTGGGCTTGTTTCTAAAATGAACAGTGCATCTTATTTGGGCTTGCTTCCTAATGTTGTTTAAACCAGAAGTTCCCACAATTCATCATGGCATGTTGTCTGTGGACAATACAAAATATTTCAAAATTCTAGAATTATTCTCAATGCATTTTAAAACTACATGTGTGGCTGTGAGCTTGCACATCAGCTATTTTCATATGTGCTTGTTTTCACAGACCTGGACACTTACAAAACTGGCAGCACAGCAAGAGATAAAAGGCAGGAAGTGCACACACATTCACACATTTCAATGGGTGCTGGATCACACAAAGTAACAGAGAGGAGAGAAGACATCCACACACCATCCCAAAAATATGTATTGACAACAGAGCATCAAAAAAAGATATGTTATGTTTCGCCTATAGCAGCCTTTATCAGGGATACTCCTGACTAATACCTGATAAACGGGAGATTAACCGATGAAGTTTGGTTCATTACGGCAGAGATTCCCAAGCAATTGACATTTTCTGAACGAGCCATTGACTCCGACTGGTTTTGAAATGTGCAAAAAATGTACCCTTACAAGACTAGAGTAGGAAAAAAAAGAAAAAGGAATGTAGGCTTATCATCACAGGCAGACAGACAGACCCAGTAAGCGCTGGTGAAGACGGGTGTATAAACAGGTGCTGCACAGCGTGACGCTGTGTGTGCAGCACTCAACTCTGACTACATCTCATCTCACTTTCATCTCCAAGGAGACCCTCCAGTGACCTGACACCCACGTACAGCACACATGCATGCGCCAGACAGGACTAATGCGGCATCACACAATGTCCATGTCAGTGGTGCTGTGCTTTGGGGAGTACAGCAGCTATTACATGTGAATAAAGACACAGGGAGCACTGGGAGTAGAATAAAGACACCATGTGGGCCTGTCAGGTCATCTGGGGCTGCAATCTGATTGGCTGTGTAATGTGTTCTCCCGAGAAGGTCAGTGTCCAGTCCAGGTTTTTACTCTGGCACCGTGTCAAGAATGCGCAGAGAATATTTCTGGGGCAGCAGGGGCCAGGGGTGGATCTAGGCATAGGCTTGGGGGGGGGGGGGGGTTCAATGATTTGAAACACTACTACTGCTACTAACTAACTACAATTGTGGCACCACTAAACCAACAGCATTTTATCATTGAAAACACAACTCTCTGGGTCAGACCTTTAGCTTTATGCACGCTGCGTGCAACTGATGTTATTATTGATGCTTTACGTGCCTAATAAAAGCCCTGCAACTGAAAATGGTATGGGTGCGGCTTCATCACCCGTGGCGCAAAGTGACACAGGCGATGAAGCCACACCCATACCATTTTCCCGTGCCCCCCTTCCCAATCGGGAAATGTTACATCCGCCCCTGACAGGGGCTGACATTAGGCACTTTGGGTGAAAAAAAAAACAGAAAATAGCTGGTCTCACTACGGTATTTTCGAAGCATGGTGCTGCACTCAACTAATCACAATTCAAGACAATAATGGATGCTGTTCTTGTGAGGCGACGGCGCTACCGTCTGCGCGACCTTTGGCACCACTGAGTCATTTCCACACGAGTGATGTGAAAATCAAGTGTTTTGGACTCCATTCACCACGGTGCTTCCGGCTTCGTTGAGCATCTGTCTATGTGCCGTTATTACCGACGCAAGTGGCCGTGTTCGAGGCAGGGGCAGATGGGGAGGGTCGGGTGATATTTGTCACTGCATGTACTCAGCTATCATGGAGGAAGTGTTGGATGGGAGGAATAGGATCCGGTGAGGTGACAATCCTACAGAAACGGGGCGTGGGGGCGGAATCAATTCACCATAGTCACAGTGGCCATGTTGACATTAATTAAATTAATGAAACACTTTGTGCCATATGAATATGGTCTATTGGCACGACTAAATTGGGGGGAAATACTGTAGGAGCAAAACACTAAAGAATAACAATGGCGGGCCATCAGTAGCTCTCTGATTTATTCTCCAATTCTATTCCTTTCAACCCTTTCTGTACTGTACGGCAGTACTGTACTCTGGCTTGTACCGTCTTACTGCTCTCTCACGACAATAGACTATTTAAGATTGATCCGACGTCCGACCTACGACGGCAGTAATGAATCGCTCTGTGCTCGATATATAAGCCTCACGGCCGTCCGACCCTCTCCTCGGACGGAGCGCCACCATGGAAACCAGAGGCGCCAGTGGAAGAGGTGGATCCCGTCTGCGTCTTAACTATGTTGGGCTTCTGTTGCAACTGCGACGGACCATGCCCACGTTCTCATCGTGTCCAAGGCCTAGAGACGGGAACTTAAATTCCCTAATAACTACTAATAGTAGCTATTGGGGATAATAGCTACTGCTCATTCTGTAGCATTAACAGACATAATGCAGTTACCAACATACAGTTACCATTACACTCTGTTTGAGAACTGGCATATGGTTTCCACTAGGAACATTGCTCGGCCCTCCTCTGCACAGCGCATCCCATAAAGTAAAGTTTTGTATTTACAATAAGGTGATGGAGGCATAGCCTGCTCAAATCAAAGAGAGACAACATTGCCAAACTTAGAACAATACGGAAACGCATTTTGCTCCGACTCGTCTATTCATTCACAATTCTCCCAGGCATTCAGGGCTGTGCCCATTTCGAGCATCCTTGGAGGTGACCCTCCAACACGCAAATGCAACGCCTTTGTGTTCAAGTCTTAACGTTTTCATGTGGTGTGGCTCTCCGATACCCTAAATTTATTATTCTTAGCCTGCAACTTGTAATTCCTGCATAGGCTTCTGGTGTGACCTCATCTGGGAGATCCAGAGTGAGTGTAGGGACTGAGGGCACGCATGGGGCTATGCTTCTACATGTGTGGGAGGGACAGGAGGCTGGTACATATGGCATGGGTAGAGGCTCACAGGTAACTGCTACAGGCTGCCATAAGTTTGTACTAGGTATTGGAAACATATCTGAAAACATATTTACAATGAGTGGATGCACGTGGCTACAGTACATTTACAGTCTACTTGCGTTAGTACGATGACAAGCTATCACGAACCACTATAGAGGACCATTTGACTTAATTAAAATTTAACCATGGAATTCCAAATTTACTTTTACTGCATAAAAGTTCAAATATATTGGTATAAAAAAGTACCAAAAGTAGAAAGTAGTCAC
>CM076975.1:28757957-28797957 GCA_039105355.1 Benthosema pterotum | reverse complement strand
GATACGGTATACGTCTCGCGAGACAGCAGGAGTAGTGAGCGGTATCATAGGCTTATTATGAGCGTTATGCTCAGATAGGACTCAAAGAGGCTCTGTATAGTAACGTGAACTGGCTGCTCCGCTCTGCTTCCGGGCTCTGCTTCCGGGTACACGAATATCCTAACTCTCCCACTAGAAGGCTCTGGCCATGGCTCTCTCCCGCTTCATCCTTGGGCGATGAAAACTGCCTGGACATCCCCACGGCGAGGGAACCGACCTGGGGTGACAGGGCCCATCCCTATGGAACTCACTCCAAGCTCACGTCAAACCTTCCCCCCACCCTAGCGCCGCATTCAATTTTAATTCTTGCTTGCCTTACCTAATCCCAAACCCCAATTTCTTTTGGCTTTTTAATCAATAAAGTATGTGATTTTATTCTTGCTCTCGTCACACCCTCTTTTTTAAACTTTTTGAGTGCTCAGATCGCTTTTTCACTTTTGCCCATTTTTTTAATGTCTATAGTTTGCAACCTTTTAAACAAGTGTTGCTAATAAACTGTTTTGTTCTTTCTGAAGAGCAGCCTTGCATGTATGTATGTACTGTATGTATGTATGTATTATTATTATTAAAAGAGGTGGAGGAGGTGCAGTATCATGACCTATCTGCATCACTGGCGTTGCAGTGCAGAGGAGGGTCAACTCCTCTCCTCTGCAGAGATGCATCGCTGAGCCAATCATCATCAAGGACACTCACTCCCCCAGCACAACCTGTTCTGGAGGTGACTCACAAAACGCAAGAAAAGTAGACACTTGATAATGTTGTGTTCTAGTGTCTTATTTGGATAGTCTGCCCCTGAATCCTGAAAGTAACAGCAACAGCACGCAACGAACATATGTTATTTAGCTCCCCGGATGCTCTATACATTTTTTATTTTGTTGTTATGAACCAAAATGATTGTGAGAGTGCAGGCCTTCGTTCTTTCTTCAACTCAATATTAAAATAATCTCAAACAAAAGTAAAGCCAGCTGGGCCCAGAGAACAGTATTGATTGTCTGGGATGTGGATAACGAGCCAGGTTCCTATCCCATCTCTGGCTATATTTGAAATTAGTTTCTTAGGGGGAAAAAAAGAAGAAAAAAGTCAGACAACCTGCAAGTATAAAGAGGTGTTTCTCTTTATACTGCAGGTCTGCACCTGTGGGGGGTTAAGTAATACAGCCGTGCATGGGAAAGAACGTGGCTTCTCTGAGAAAAAAAAATGTGCAAAGTTGCAAACCCCAAACAGCATATGATTTAAAGCCACTGGGAAATTTGTATTATAGCGGTAGCTGCAGGGAGGGTGGGGGTCATTTCACCCGAGCGCCGCGTACATTCATTTATATTTCACACCTTGATTGAGCTGAGGTGAATTCAGATCAGAGACAGCTGCTCGTTGAGTGTCTCCCCACTGACAGAGCGTGGAGAATATTCAAACTCAATTAAAAACTACATGGAACCTCCCTCGGACTATTGCTTAAATTACCTTTCTCCTCTCCTGGGCTTGGAATTAAAAAAATCAATGACCCACCCCGCCGCTCCTCCCCCTCTCTCTCTCTCTTCTCTTTTTACCATTTCCATAAATTGTGGACGTTCCTTTAAGGCAGGTCGTTTCAGTAGAAAACGCTTTCTCAAAAAGCTAATCCCACATTGAGCTGCCAAACACACACAAGGAGGAGACACAACAATAAGAGGGAGGATGCCTTGAGGGGCTGGTTATCTCTAAAAATGCTTTTTGCATTGTGTATTCCATTCTCGTGCCATTGCTGGGGAGTGGGGATATTGTTGTATAGGAGAAAAGAAAAGTCTTCTGGATCCCTCTCTCTTTCTCGGTGACCTCCAGAAAAATATATGGACAGAGCATGTCCATATTTGGGAACAATCCATCATCCATCGCCTTCCTGTTTGCCACAACTTAACTTTATATAGTATACAGGTACATAGAGGCAATAAGGCATACTATTTGTAGCACCCAGCCATGAGCCAGCGACAACAACCCCGCCAATCGGGCTCAGCCTTATTGGCGCGACTTGTTGTGCGTTGGACTGGCGAGTGGGAGTCCCGGGTTCGATCCCCGCTTCCGCGTAATACTACAATCTGGCGTAGTCGGCAGGATTTGGAGTGCGGGTGTTATCCCCAATATACCCGTATACGTCCTTGCGGGTCCACATGAGGGACATCACGTACGGGGGTCCGTGGTGTGAAGTGTGAAGCGCGAGGACGCGCTCCAAAAGATCAAGGGGGTGAATGTAGCACCCAGCCATGAGCCAGCGACAACAACCCCGCCAATCGGGCTCAGCCTTATTGGCGCGACTTGTTGTGCGTTGGACTGGCGAGTGGGAGTCCCGGGTTCGATCCCCGCTTCCGCGTAATACTACATATTCATGCAATGTTTAGTACATGACACCAATGTGTGATGAAGCATCAAGCTTTAACATAAGGTACCCATTTTGGGGTATTTTAAAGATTTCTTCAGGCCAAATACAAGAAAGGCTTTTAGCTATAAAAAGTCTCTCGATATGGAATTCCTATGCCTTTTAGACATTTAAACGTACTGTACACTTTGCACTCTCCAAACAATTTACTATCCATTAGCAATGTGGCTTTCAACGAGAGGTCCTTGAGAGCACTTGTCCATTTGGTTTCATTCTACGCTCAATTCACAAGAAGTCTACACAATTAGATAATTTAGATGAATTGTTATTTTTGTATACAATGGTTTAACTTATACCTTTAAACTATACTATGGGATATGGGGTAGTATTCCTCTTACTATACAACTATACCTTGGGATATAGGGTAGTATTCCTCTCACTATAAAACTATACCTTGGGATATGGGGTAGTATTCCTCTCACTATACAACTATACCTTGGGATATAGGGTAGTAGTCCTCTCACTATACAACTATACCTTGGGATATAGGGTAGTAGTCCTCTCACTATACAACTATACCTTGGGATATAGGATAGTAGTCCTCCCACTATACAACTATACCTTGGGATATAGGGTAGTAGTCCTCTCACTATACAACTATACCTTGGGATATAGGGTAGTAGTCCTCTCACTATACAACTATACCTTGGGATATAGGGTAGTAGTCCTCTCACTATACAACTATACCTTGGGATATAGGGTAGTAGTCCTCTCACTATACAACTATACCTTGGGATATAGGGTAGTAGTCCTCCCCTGATATGGCGGAGCCGTCCTTGGTGTGGACACGCACCACCGACAGCTTGGAGGTGTCTCCCAGACGCACCACAGGGATCCTCACCGTGGCGAGGGCACCCGCCTCCCTGGGCTCACTGACGCTGAACTTGGTCTCTGCAAAACGGATGATGGATTCTAAAGAGGAGAGAGAGAGAGAGAGAGAGAGTTTCAAATGTATTTTATTGTGTGTGCCCAACCCCACTCCCCACAGAGACAGAGGGAGAGCAGATTTGTCAGACCATTAGGTATCGTTCAATTATGAAATTAAAATGTTGTCACTTTGAGGAATTACTCTCAATCCTTTAGCCCCCAACCCACTCACCAACCCACCCATCCACCCAGCGCAGCGTTCTCTTGTCTCCCACCCCATTCATCTCCGTCCTTCCATTTATTCATAAAGGAGAGTGGCTCTTTTGCATTTTTCTCTTATATTGAGACAGAATAAAAAAGCTGAAATGATGACATTCTAAACCCTTTGACAAGAAGGCCACGTTTGATTTGCACGAGGTTAGCGACCCCTTTTTATTTCTTATTTTCATGCTTTATATAATGTATATCTGGGACTACAATCTGTTATAAAATCCTCAGAGTCAAACTCCTGATCCCTAGCTTCAAAATTCTGGTCATGTCATTCAATATAGGTAAAGCATTCAGCAAAAAAAAAAAAAAAAAACACAATGCTGAACAACGAGATTGCTACTTTCACCAGAGATTTTGGCTCCATTTTTTAACTGCTAAACCCCTATCCCTAAACCTATTTGGATTTATACTATATTGAAAACCATTTTTGAATAGTTCAACTAGCCAGTGCTGGTTTTCAAAATATTAAAAAGGGCAAAGACATGTAGGGGTATTGGATCTAGCAGTGATGAAAACGGAGCCCTTGGTGTAGAAGGAAAAACGATGGGACCAAGTATAATGGTTAACTTAACACTGCGAGTGTACACATGTGTAATCATTTTAAAACAGAAGCGTAATGGTCCAGCTGGTTGTATTTGTTCACTCTGGCAGTTACAGATCCATAAGGATCCATTTGATTCTTAACCATTTAGCAAGGACGCCCCCCCTGGAAGACAAGTAACCCTGACAGGAATTTCATAAAGGCCAGGAAGGCTGGCTGTAGAAGGGCAATCTTCTGTTATGCCCTTCAGATAATTGATATTCCCCCGAGGCCACAGTGTGATGCCCCATCCACACTGTTCCTGCTGACTGCACATCTACCACTGGTGGAAAAACGTAAAGTAATAAGTAGACTTATTTACTTTTACTAAAGTAAAACTATCAATACTTAGATTGAGAAATACTTCAAAATTCTTCTTCGGAAATATGGCCACTTTCACTGAGTTTGTGAGCCAAATTATAATGTAAAGTCAGCCCTGTGATCATGTATAAGACATTAGGAGGGGATTCAAGCCCCCAGAATCATGTTTATGCAAAATTTAAAAAAAAATCTTGACGAAAAAAAAATCTTGTGCTCTTCTGTTCACTTACTGACTACTCTGCAGTGTCAGTTATCTTGACGGTAGTATGACTTACTGTCTGCAGTGTCAGTTATCTTGACGGTAGTATGACTTACTGTCTGCAGTGTCCATTATCTTGATGGTGGTCTCCTTCAGAGCGCCCACTGCTGCCCCGTATGGTGAGTCGCTCTTGGCGTTCCCCAGGACCAGCCGAAGCTCCTCCCCTTCCTCGTACAGCGTGTCATCAACCAGCGACACCACACACGGCTTCTCCGCCTCGCCTGCAGGGGTTCAATAAGGACAGGCGGAATGTGACGTGTTCATAGATCGGAGTTCGAATGAACCCGTTATCAAATAGGACATAAGTGCTTTAATAATCAATATTTAAAGCCAATAGCACAATATACAGGTATAGAATTCTGAACTGGGAACTCTGCATAATGAGTAATTCGACTTTTGCTAGTTAATGTCATTTTCTTTTACTTGAAATAAAGTAGTGCCACTGATTATTACTATAGACTACTATAGACTATAGACTTATTATGTCAGTAAATACCCTACCTATAGTAATGTATTATAATAATTAATTGGGTGAGAGACAATCTAATGACTGCTAATTTCTCTGGAAAATAGCACGCCAAGTGTGCTCACCTTAGCCTGTAACCTAGCAACGTCCGCACATTTTTCTTCACATTTCTTTCAAGCCATACATTTTAATAATGAAACGTCTGTCTAATCATAACAGTGTCAGCATGCACTGTCCTATAGCTTCAAGAAGACGTCTCAAGTAATGAGGAAACGGAGTTTGAGGCCAATGTTTTAACCCTCAGTATATTGGGTTTTCCAACAGAAGCATTCATTATATACTGTATAAGCCGTACCAGATGAAGAATTCATCAGGTCAGACCTGATGAAGACCGAAAATGATAAGAGTGTCCGCCCTGCGATTGAGGGAGGTCCGGAGGCCAGGCCCCCGGTTGGGTCATACCAAAGAAAAGGTCACCATCTATTACTAGTAGTTACTGCTCTTTGGCTTCGTAGAGCAACACCTGACTGCCTGACAGGCAGCAGGTTTAACAGCAGCCACTGCTGCTATTAAACCTATTAAATCATTAATATATCTCAGAGATGTTGTGTGGACATGATTAAAAAAAAATCCCTCAATTCTGTATTTCCTAAAAATGGAGGTCTGAAAAAAATCATTAACATGGTGAAATACATCTGATGACATCATCAAGATGTATTTCACCATTTTAATGATTTTTCCTTCAGACCCCTTTTTCCTGAGAGGGTACATTTGGTTCACATTTGTACCCTCTCAGGAAATTTTTGAAAATGGGTGGAATTCCCCTTTAATAGCAGCCACTGCTGCTCCTAATAGCTAGAAAGGGTAAATGCAGAGGACAAATACCACATATAAGCTGATCATTTCTGTCTGGGGGGGAAATCTCATTTTCATTTGCTAATGTTGTTCGAGAAAAGAGAGTCTGGAAATATGAACTGTTGACAAGTTAACCGATTCTGATTGCAACTGCTTATCTGATTTCACGTAAGGATGGATGGATGGATGGATGGATGGATGGATGGATGGATGGATGGATGGATGGATGGATGGATGGATGGATGGATGGATGGATGGATGGATTTTTCATGCTCAAAACACGTTACTGGATCTACTACTTTTAGTGTTTTTCCCCGTGTGACACAACCACGTAGGTGTTAATTAAGAACACAGCCCTCTAGTGCCACTATCTATTGCCAGAGCACAATCTATTGTGAATTACTGCCTCAACAGAAACACTTTTCTGTTATTGTACCTCTTATTTCGTACCTCTAATAAGACATCACCACGGTTGCTGTACTGACAAACAGCCTTATTCAAATTTAAATAAAGCTGTTGGTTTTGCGAGAATGACGTGTGACCACAAAATCCAATTTTCCAATCCAGCTGTGTATTAAAACAGCTCCAAAACCATATAAAACAAAGACATAAAAAAAAAACCTCAAGGCTTTTCTCAGGAGAGCAGTGTTATCATCATTATTATGATTATTATAATCTACAAGCAGAAACAAAATGAATGAAATGAAAATGCAAAAAGAAAACACAAACACACAACACAATTAATTTGAACCCTGTCCTCCATATTTGCGGGGAATGTCATTACAGGTGCAGGTTCTGTGAAAACAGCCGGATATCTACGATGACATTTCATTTAAAAAAGTAATGAATAAATAAACATGGTACCTGGTAGGAAGGTGATGACGGAGGCGTCGGTGTTGGGCCGCTCTACGAAGTCAGTGGCCACCTGCGCTGAGCCCTGCCGGGTGTAGCAGCGCACCGTGGACCTGTGTCTGATGTCACCGCTGCGGTACACCATGGCCGAGATGGAGCCGGACCCCTCCTCACCGCTGTACACCGCCTCACGGAACTGCACCTTGGGCACTGCAAGGGGCAACGGACAAGGTTTTGTTACATTCGTTTTGATTTATTTTTATTTTTTGTTTTCTTCTAGGTTTTGTGAACTTTGAATATTCATTGGATTTTCTGTGGTCTGGAGTTTTCCGTGGGGTTTGTAAGGCTTTTGAGCTACGATGGAAACAGGTAAAATAGTGGAAACAGTGACATCTGCTGGCAAATCCCATTAACATAATGGGATTTGCAGAATGTCACATTCATCACTTTCACATTCAGCAGGAAAATCAGAGCACTCCAGACCACAGAACATCTACTGAATGTTAACGGTTCAGGTTTTTGGGTGCAATTGAGCTCAGAAAACAAAAAAAGAAAAATCACCTGTTTTTAATGTCCCTTTATGAAAAGTGTTAAGTGTACATTACACACGCCATAGGCTCTGTGCACAGAATTTTCCCTTACTGTACACCCCAGGGCCCTTTCCTACTTCCTCGTGTTACCACAAATAATAAGCTTCTGTTCCATTAAAAGATGGAAGCTTCTGTTCCATTTTAATTCTGTGGGTAATGTGTGTTTTTAAGATATTTCAGTATTTCAAAATGTCCATGAGCTCCATGGCCTCATATACTGTACCTTCCTGGACTACAACTTTGTGTAGTATATCAATTATTTGATTTTGTGCAAACAAACCACTAGGTAGGAGGTGTGCATTTGCCCAGCTTTTTGAAAACCTTATAGCGATACCCAACACCACGCCAAAATTATTAGTTACTGGGGATATTACTGGGGAGTTAAGATGAGATTTTGCAAAGAATATCTAATCTTGGCAATATACTGTAGTATTGGGCAGGCACAGTCATTTTCTGTTTTCGTATCCAACCCTTCCCTGTAGTCTATATTCTTCAAATTATGCCAGTGCGCGAAAAACAAACCAACCAACCAAACAAAAAAAATACTCTCATAGGGTAAAGTACTTACAGAAGTTGTGAAAACCACTTTGCTTTATCAGGAAGTTAGCGCTGCCAAACACAGTTTCTTAGCAGTTTGCCTAAGGCAGTATATTTTCCGGCGCTGCCTGCCTTTATGTCTCAGGTGTATTGAGGCAACTACCAGCTCTGCCCATAGGGAGGGCCTACTCTGTAGAAGAAATCACGCCTCGGGCTGGTCAGCAGGCCTGATGCCACAAGTGTTTTGGTTGAATGATTATGCTATCTGCACAAACAAGATGGAGTCCTGTGTCACCTTAGCCTGGATCCAAGGACTATTGAATCAGGACAGGAAGCCAAGACACCTATGGGGGAGTCCACATTGGTTCATGGGAGTTTGACGCTTGCAAACCATCCAAGAGGCCAATGGCATGCATGGTTTGCGAGTGTCAAACTTCCTGTCTGTTTCCTCCTATGAACCAAAGTGGACTCCCCCCATAGGTGTCTTGTCTTCCTGTCCTATTTATATTGCCCTTGCCTGGATCCAAACCAAGCCCCTGGTGAAAACTAGTGGTGAATACTGGAAGTGCAGCCCGTATAATGGAAGTAAATGAACGTCCATGACGTCACATGGATCAGCACTTCTGCATTTGACCAAAAAATTTGGTGGTCTACCAAAACAAGTGGTTCCATCTGTACCCTCTCAGAGTTACAGGCCCTTATAAGGGTCCCGTGGTGTCTCCCCGGACCAGACGTTGAGCAGCGCCACTCGCTGAAGGAGATCCAATAACAACATCTCAAAATGAGAGGAGCCACATTATTGAGTTGTTGTTCTCTCTAGAGAGCTCTCCTGTGTGCGACCTCTTTACTCCCCTTAGAAAAGCTGAGGAAACCACACAAATCACACAGCCTGTGTGTGTCCATCACATCTATACGTCGCAGCAAAATTTTATCTATAGCGCTATCAGAGCTTACATAATGCAATTTACACTGAGCGACATTTTTAAAAGCAAACAAAACCCCCGAGTCTCAGTGAAGCAGAAATTACATAAAAGAAAACAAATTGCTTACAAAATAAGGTACAAAAAGAGGCTATTGCTTACGACTCCTGTCTCTGAAATTGGATTAAACCATTCATTCATTCTGCGGTCTATACAGAAAGAAATCTCTCCAATCTCTCCAAACGTCTACCCTACCCCACCTCCTGGACCTCTATATATACTTGAGAACCAGCTAATTTAATAAGTTGAGTAAATAAGATAAGTTGCACATCCATTGTTGTGCTCTTAAATGAGCCGATCTACAATTTACAAAGGATCGATCTACAAAGGCTGCGAGGATAACACAGAGCTTACCTCTAATTACGTTGTACAATGTGAGGTAAGCCATATTGACCATTTTTGGCCCAACCTTTACAGTATATCAAACCCTTAACACTCAAATATAATTTTAAGCTTTTATCCCAACACACTATACTTACAAGTTAGGCTCAGTTTCATAAACCATTTTTTAATAGTTTCCCATGGGCCGCTCAAAATGCCTTGAAAGACAAAATGGATAGACCCATGGTCTGGAGAGACTTCATCTTTTCAACTCACAGTCGGACACGGAGTCGTTGATGTAAACCGTGGCCTTGCCCGGCTCCCCCAGAATGCCGTTCACTGGCATGCGCAGCACCAGCTCGAAGGTCTCGGTGCCCTCCAGCTCGGGACGGCCCAGGTCGTCTAGAATGGTCACCCTGAACGTCTGCATGCTGACCCCGGGGGCGAAGTCCAGGTTACTACTGATGCCCACATAGTCCACACCAGCTGTGTGTGTGAGAGAGAGAGATGGAGAGACAGAAAGAGAGAGAGAGAGACAGACCTTTATTGACATTTGAATATATTGTCAATATTTGTCGCAAACTTTTAATACCAAGTGCATGCAAAACATTGAAATACCACTACTGACTGTCTCAAAAGTTTGTACCACGCTAACCTTTCTTCTATGGACACATAACTAATTCTGATGGAGAGTTTCATAAGCTAGTCCTCCCTATAAAGTTGTCATATATAGGCTGTATTGTTTATGTTTTTCCTCTTTTTCATTGGCTTGTTCCACATTCCACAACGTAAACATAACATTTTCTCATGCCAATGAAGCTATTCTGGATTGAATCTAATTAAATGGTTGGTTTGAATTTCATTTTAAGTGTGTGTATGTGCAGTACATCCTGAGCACTGCTGGCATGTCCTTTCACACCACAACACAATGACAATTAGTGTGAAAGAAAAGCTCATTAACAGGATATCACTTTGTCGGTTTCTGACCCTCTGCAGCCGTGCTGTTGCATAGTGTATACTTATTTGTTACTGAATTAATTCTTTCTACGCTAAGAACAAGATTTTCCTGCTTTCCCTCTACAACAGGGGTTTTCAACAGGTGGTCCAGGGGACTACCAGTGGTCCCGGAGAGTATTCCAGCTGGTCCCCAGGCTAAATGATGGGAAGTTGGTTAACTAGATATACAGTAACTCTTGAGAGTGTAAACATGAAACCAAATGGACCCTTGCGGGTCCACTTGGTTTCATGTTTACGCTCTCAAGAGTTAAAATATTAATAATCTGAATTCTACACAACTAGAGAATGTAGAAGATTAATGGTCATTTTGCCTTCTCAGAATTCCAGCCTGGTATTGTGGACAAAAGCAAAAGAAATCTGTAGTTTTCGGGACTGTGCGGGTAAAATGTCAGTGGTGGTCCGTGGCTCAAATTCTGAATAAATAGTGGGCCCTGGTATGAAAAGGGTTGAAAAACCACTGGAGGAGGTTAAGAAGATGCTCATACCCTCGGCGGAGACAGGCTCCGTCTTGCGGGAGCGCACGGTGACAGTGGCCGTCTTGGACAGGTCAGTCCCCGTCCTCCATACCTTGACCTCCACGTGTCCGTCACTCTCGTCCACCCGGTACTCCACCTCGCCAAAGTAAAACACAGGAGCTGGAGGAGGAGGAGGAGAATTAGATTCATTGGTTGATTAATTGATTGAATACTTTAATGCTAATATGTTTAACAAGCTATTCTAAAAGTTGAGGGGAGAGCAGACGAGGGGAGAGAGATGAGAATACAGACATACAGAATAATGAGACATAATCACACCTAAAGGCTGTGACTGTTAACTTTCACACTCCTTTGAAGCGCTATGCGAGTGAAGTCAGAAGTCACACAGTGAATTTAATGGGTCCATTGGGAACCACATGTAACGTGTGGTTTGTACCGTCTCAGAGTTAAATGAGCGCCCATGATTTCTTTTTTTTGCTTATCCCATGATTTTGTAACCTTTTTTTTGCCCAGTGCCAATTACCTAAAGTGATCCTGGTCTCTACCGAACTGGCCTCATGCTTCCTTCAGTCCAAGCTGCCTTCTTTTCTTTTTCTTCTGACAGGGGGGAGTTTCCCTGGTTGGACGTAGCATGTTGAAGGAACACGTTATTCCAACCAGTTCCTGTCCCCTCCATCAGGCGTCCCAGCTGGCCAGGGGGACGCAGCCTCGCATGCTTTTGTGAGGGTAGCTAGTGTTATTGCAGTGTTATTCCAAAACAATCAGTCATGTGTGTGCGCATGTGTGGGTGTGCGCGCACACGCTGTGGCAATATCTGAAGGGAGGCAAGCACAACTACTGTATGTTTCAGTCTTATGTGCCTTTACAGAAGATTTAACAGTACAGAGGAACTTGAACCCTTGAACTTTGAGTGTGTGTGCACGGGACCGTGCATGACTGCATGTGTGTGTGTGCATGTGCGTGTGTATGTGTGTGCGTGCCCACATGGAAGAAACATATATGCAGGATATAGGTACCTATACCAAACCTATATTCTCCATATAAGGATCATATATGTGCATATATGCCACATATATGCCATATAGGCTCCACATATATGCTCCTTATAGGGTGCATACATCTCACATATAGGTCAACATCAGGTACATATATGCGCATACATGCCACATATATGCCATATAGGTTCAACTTATATGGCTGCATACATCTCACATATAGGTCAAAATCAGGTGCATATATGTGCATATAAAGGCCATATAGGTCCTATATGGGATCCTATATAGCTTCTTTATACCCTCGTATAGGTCATGTATGTACATATAAGGCACCCATATCCATGTATAGGCCCTGACATATCCCAGATAGCAAAATGCATTGATTCAATGTTGGATTATGGTCAGACTGGTTATTTCTGGTTGAGGTTGTAAAAGCTGATTCAATATTTAATTACAGTTACTATTTCAACAATTGAAAAACTGTTGTTGAATCTATTTAGTATAGATGCTCATTGTTGAATTTGCCTACACTGACTTGACATGCAGGTATATAGGCCTACAGTATGTTGTATTCTCAATATTGACTTTCCCTACGTTGTTTTAACGTGGTATAGATACAGTAATCTATTTTCAATGTTGAATTTCCATCTGATGATTTGACATGGTTTAAATGTGTAGTGCTGATATTATTATAAAAATATTATTATTCATTATTATTATTATTATTCCCATACACCGGACCACTACGGAAGTACATATCATATGTTGGCACAGTGGTTAGTGCTGTTGCCTCACAGCTAAGGTCCTGGGCTCGATTCCTGCTAGGGGCGCTGCTGTGGGTGCTGGCGGATCTGTCTCCTCCACGTCATCAGTGCCAATACCCGAGGCGGGGTTGGTGAAAGGGCCTTTCTGTGTGGAGTTTGCTCTTTGGAGTTTTGCGCTCTTTGTCCTCCCTGTGTCCCCTAGGGTAGATACCCTCACAAAAACATCCAGTAATCCTGGGCTCTAAACTGCCTCCCCCTGGCCAGCCTGATGGAGGGGACAGGAACTGGTTGGAATAACGTGTTGCTTCCATGCGCTATGTCCAACCAGGGAAACTCCCCCCAGCTAAAAAGGTGGCGCGACTCCTCATGCCTTGAAGGAAGCATAGCCCAGTCTGCTACCAGGTTGGCAGAAGGTGTGTAGAACCTAGGGCATTAATGACTTGAGATTTTTTCTAGTCGACTTGTCAGACAGTCAAGTCGAAGTTGTATCGATTTATCGTTTTATGGCGCGGGGGGGGGGGGGGGGGGGGGGGGGGGGGGGATCGGGGATCAAATGGTGCCGCTATGACGCCGGCGCAGTGCTTATACAAAACACATCGTGAGGCTACGCATGACGCATGTGGCAAGCTTAATATGAAAACAATATTGGCACACAGCGCAGCACAACGTCCACTATGGCCAGCCATAAAAACACACAACGTTCTAACCACACGTTAGAACGCAACAGAAGACACATTGTCAGAATACTATCCATTTACATGTAGCCTCCTCCTCCTCCTCCAACACCACCATACCACGCCGCTTTCTTTTCTGATCCATTCAGTAAATTAATGAGAACGACGCGGACAGAAGCATGCGTAGCCTAATGCGAAACGAGGAACAAGACGGTCACTATAGCACGGGGAGGTGTTGGTTGATGAAGTTCTGCACTCTTACACTGTTTGCTGATCCGTGTACATAATGATCAGTGGAACGCCGAGCGCCCAGAGCGCAAAAGCGTGCTACGCATGCTGCTGCAGTAAGATTGGTAAGCCTAAATTAAGGCTGAACTCCGATAGAGTTGCAAAGGAAACTTCAAAGGAGACTTCTGTCCGTGAGTGACAGTAACCAATATTACAGTTGAATTATATACACACGCGTCGCACATATAGAAAAAGAAAAAAAGGGGAAGACAAAGGTAAATGTTTAATTCCTCCTCCTTACTCCTTCGCTCGGAGGAAGGGGAAAAACAACTTATCGACTCAGGCTTTTTGGAGTCGACACGTGTTATGCAAATCGATGCATCGATGTATCGGTTTTTTGGTTAAAGCCCTAGGGGACAGGAATTGGTTGGAATAACGTGTTCCTTCCATGCGCTATGTCCAAACAGGGAAACTCCCCCCAGCTAAAAAGAAGGCGGCGCGACTCCTCATTCCTTGAAGGAAGCATAGCCCAGTCTGCTGCCAGGTTGGCAGAGGGTGTGTAGAGCCCAGGATCACATTAGGAATTGGTACTGCATTGCCAAAGCATTGCATTGGCAATGCTTGCACTGCATTGTACCAGCTGTCATAATAATAATTATTACCGTTGGCGTCGCGGGGATATTAATATCACATCGGTGCATCGCCATCAACCTCCCGCTTTCAGCACAACAAGCACAAAAAGTGCCTTTCTGGGCGCAGGTCTCCACCAGGCCAGGTCAGATTGTGGCCTCCTGGTGGTGCTATAAAAAGCCAATGTTAAAAGGGTGCCATTTATTGTTGTATTTAGCATTTTGATGATTTGAGGCATTTTGTGCAAAAAATGTGTTTTGCAAATGTCCACCTGTTGGTGGCGATATAACAAGCCATTTTGAAAAGAGTAGAATATTTCTCTCAGGCTAGTGCGTTAAAGATTTTATGTAAATTGCCTGCTGTGTTCAAAATCTTTATAAAATCGTCCTCCTGGTGGCGCTCTAACAGTCCGTTAGGGACAGAGATTCATGGTTGGCATCCAGGGAGTGTGTGTGTGCAAATTGTGGCTTAGATCCGGTTAACGGTTTGGGAGATTAGCTGGTAACAGACAGACACACAAATAGATTTTTGGCAAAAAATGGCCAGAAAAAGCCTCCTGGTGGCGCTATAACAGGCTTTTGTGGAAGATTTGGGGTAAAGGTTCATTGTTAGTAACGAGAAAATATTTGTGCAAATTGTGGCATCGATCGGGTTAATGGTTTGGGAAATTAGCTGGTAACAGACACACACACAGATTTTTACAAATAAAAAGGCAAAAACAGCCTGGTGGCGCTATAACAGGCCGTTGTGGAAAATTTGGGACAGAGGTTCATGGTTGGCATCCAAGTGTGTCTGCAAATTGTGGCATTGATCAGGTTAATGGTTTGGGAGATTAGCTGGTAACACACACACACACACACACACACACACACACACACACACACACACACACACACACACACCACACACACACACACACACACACACACACACACACACACACACACACAGATTTTTGCCAAATAATTGCAAGAATCTGCCTCCTGGTGGCGCTATAATAGGCCCTTCTGTAGACTTTGGAGCAGAGGTTCATCGTTGGCATCCAACTTTCCATTTGCATTTCCAGCCATTCAAAAAAATAAAATAAAATCTCTACAGCCCTAAATACTGAAAAGAGTATTTATAAAATGTCTGGGTTGTTCACATGAGACTGAGTAGACCATAAAATGACCAATTTTTTTTTTTTTTTTTCATGTTGGAGGGGCACATGTTGGAGGGGCAAGAGAAAATGGTATGGGTGCGGCTTCATCGCCCGTGTCGCTTTGCGCCACGGGCGATGAAGCCCCACCCATACCATTTTCAGTTACAGGACTTTTATTAGTCAAGTAAAGCATCAATAATAACATCAGTTGTTGTTGAAGTTGCAACATAAAGCTAAAGGTCTGACTCAGAGAGTTTTCTGTTTTCAATGATGAAATGCTGTTGGTTTAGTGGTGACACAGCTGTAGTTAGTTGGTAGCAGTCAGTACTGTTTCAAATTTGAAATGTAAGCACTTTAATTTGAAATATCTTGGGTTGTTTTGCATGGCATCGTGTTTGGGGGGGCGGACTGGGTATTTAGGGGGGCATTGCCCCCCCATGCCCATGCCTAGATCCGCCCCTGAAATGGACCCTTGCGGGTCCATTTGGTTTCATTTTTACACCCTCAAGGTTTTTTTTTTTTTTTTAAGTGGAATAGCCCTTTAAAGTTAATGAATTGAAGGCCTTAATTTCCAGGAAAACACAGAATGGGGGAGCTTTTTAATTGTACAACACCTATAAAGTATATTAATGATGTAAAATGTTGAAAATCTGCGGAATTCCCCTTTAAAGGTTTTTTTTTGTTTTGTTTTTCATTCCATTCCCAATGCCTAAAAAGCAAGCACCTACCATTGGCTCTAATGGTCTCCCTAGCAACCACTAACCTACACTCATTGGATTCTCTCAGCACGCCCCCTTGTACTGCACTCTCATTGGCCACTCTACTGCCCGAGGGGGGCGGGGACATTTCAAACCACCACAGCAAGCGGTTCTTCACAACTGCTGTTGTTGTGAAGTGACTGTGAACGGCAACGAAACGGATTAAGAGACGAAGGTATGTTTGTTTATTACTTCATATTTATATCTTGTGTTTTTCCTTCCTTAGAATGACAACTGGGTCTTGAAGGATAAAGAGTTCAGAGAGTATAATGTGTTGAAACACCTCGTGAGTTAAACCAACTAGGCTTCAGGTAGCCCCGTTCGTGACACTCTCATCTCGCTGGCAATACTGACTACAGCTACGAGGAGAGAGTCACGTGTAGCTCGGTTGCTGCTGTGGATGACCGGGGGCTCCGTCTGGGTGCAGCCGTCCAAAAGCACTGGATTAAACCCCTTTAGCAATAATCAATGCAAACGGGAATGGTGCCGATAGAGTCGCAACAAAAAAACTCAACACGGAACCTTAACATTTGAACACGGACACACAGAAAACGCGTATTTAATTTAAGAAGACGGCAGTACCATGTTTTGGAAGCGCTAGCATGTAGCTAATTGCTAGCGCGGCAGTACCATGATTCCAAAACATGGTACTGCCGTCTTCTTAAATTAAATACGCGTTTTCTGTGTGTCCGTGTGCAAATGTTAAGGTTCCGTGTTGAGTTTTTTTTTGTTGTGACTCTATCGACACCATTCCCGTTTGCATTGATTATTGCTAAAGGGGTTTAATCCACTGTTTCTCGCCGGGTGCACCCGGCGGTCATCCAAAAGGTAACCGAGCTACACGTGACTCTCTCCTCGTAGCTGTAGTCGGGAGGCATACTTGTGTCCGACATCTCAGGGATCCGATGGGGCGGGGGTCCGATTGGGCGGGGGTCCGATGGTACGGATCGGGCGGGGGTCCGATGGGGCGGGGGTCCGATGGTACAGATGGGGTGGGGGTCCGACGATCGGCCCGCGCTCCTCCAGAACGGGATTTTCTACAAGTTCACAAACTGCCTTGGACACGGCCTGCGCGGGTCCCCCTCTCCCCCTCTCACTATACGGCTTTTAGAGAAAGAAAGGAGGGAGACGAGAGTAGCCTAGTGTAAAATAAAGCGAATTGCCCCGCACCCCCCCCCCCCCCCCCCCCTCTACCTGACAGCTCGTGATCATGCAAATTTCGTATGTATAACTACAGCACTCTACCCGCCTTTGTTTTCAAATGCCCCCCAATTACCATGTCGGCAAAACCATTCACACCGTGGCCAAAGGTGCGCTGGACCCCCGCCCGCTCCCACTGCAATCCTTAACTCAAAATAAAATGATGCACTGGGTGCAAAAATCACGACGGAATGCATAGGGGTGGCAAGCGCGGGGAATTTCATTAATAAGCAGCTTCTAATAAGGCTCCCTAGTAGCCTACAATAGGCTACTACAATACTGGAATGGAAACAAACGGCTTTGAACATTAGGCCTACTTGGATTTTCCCCACTCTTCCCCCTCCAATCTTTATAGTCACCGTGTGAGATGTGTGTGAGTTTTTAAATCGTAGCGCACGCACGAAGAAGAGGTCCGTTTGGCATGGAAGTACCTTAGGGTCATAAGAAGAGATGACCTGCATCACCCCTCATTAGGCTACTGAAATTGCCCCCCAAATGAACCACTATTGTACCAGGCGAGACTCCATTGTTTAGAGATATAACAACGTTGGTGTTAAACTGTAGGCCTACATTTCTCTGGTCATGGTCTGATGAAGGCTTGGGAGTAGCACATCCTGTGTAGGCCTATTTATTTTGTGGGTGTTATTGTAAAATAATATAAGAATAAAATGTATTTTTATACTTACTTTAATATACTTGCTTTTCCCTCTTGGAATGTCTGGTGTGAATCAATATATTGTTATTGTCTTTGAAGAGGTGGCAATAGCTAGCTTAGAGTTTCGAGGCAATTCACCCATTAACTAAACAATAGACCTACCAATTAATAGACTATTAATGAAGTGCTTGTGTTTCTAAAAATGTTTTGCATGAGCTCTATGACACCACATCAGCAGTACAGAAGTTGAGAATCACTTCGATATTATTGGGCTTTTTGGCGTTATTAGCTTATTCTCAATACAATAATTATACAGCATACCTGCGGTAAATAATAAAAATAAGAGTTGTGTTATTTGAAGACTTAATAAGAAGCAAAGTGCAGTATATATGAACATTAACCACGTTATTTTGTTTTACGTTTAAAAACAATTTGGAACAAGAGAAGCTTTGTTGTTGTGAACATCTAGGAAAGGCCCTAGCCATTGTAAATGTTTTCAGTCTTTTAAGAAAAGACTGAAAACGTATTTTTACTCCGAAGCTTTCCAGGGCCCTTAACGCCCATGCACTTTAATGTCTACTCTGTTCCTAGACTTTTTTTTGTTGTTGTTTTGTCCCCTTCTTTGTTTTATGCTGCACCACTGTTGTGTGCTGATCATTTTAATTTATTGGTTCCTCATGTACTGTGTTGTGTGTTGAGTTGTATTGTCAAGCACTTTGGTACGATGAAAATCGTTTTTAAATGTGCTATATAAATAAAGTTGATTTGATTTGATTCTTGAAAGTGGGACATTAACACATTGTGAACCACTAGATCAATACAACAAAAGCGAACACTTAATTTAATATGCATTAACCACTGTATGAATGGACGTGATAGAAATATTTCATATTTCTGAGGTTTATTGTGAATGATTTCACATATGTCATACATTTGGGTTTGTCCTTCAAGCATTCTACATTCATTCTGAACCTTTGGCGTATTACTGACTAGGTTAAAGTGTTGTTTTCTCCTTTGTTGATATTACACAGATCCCAAGGTCCAGGGTTGTTGTGGTTATCGTTTTGTCTCCCAGACTGTTATCTATGCATTGACCTTGCTGGGATTTTCCCCTCACAGGCTCTGTCTGTCTCTTTCCATCGAGAATGTTCTAAAGTGAAGTGTTGCATCATTTTATTTCTGTACTTCATTGTATTTTAAAACTTCATTTCCCATAAGCCTTTGCAGTAAACGTCATGCAGGAAGTTTTCACTTGTAATGCCACGTTGAGAATTTTCTGATAAGGTTTTTCATATAATGCTGTGATCCGCCATGTTAAACCAGAGAGGAAACTTATTACGGACTGTGTGTGGATGTATTCCAATTTCTCTCCATATAGAAAGGAATATAATTAAATCATTTTTAAATATAATTGCTACTGACGTGTGGACATCTTTTCTTCACTTGTTTTTGAGGGAAAATGTTTAATGTGGTGTGCAGTAAGTACCAATTGTGTTTTATTACAGGTTGATTCCATTTGGGTACACTAAAGGGTTTTTCTCAATGCTCTTAAAGTTCTAAGTACATATTTGGCTTAAGTACTATTTACTCTGATTACCTTTTGCTATCGAAGTAATTACATTTTGCCCTTTCTGAGATCTTTTCTAATGGTCCTCCTAAAGGTAAGATTAGAATCCCAAAATGGTCTCCTAACATTGTTGGACAAATCAGATTTTACAGTCCTTTTCCTATTACCACCCCATTGATGGATAATATTATTATTAAAAATATCCAACATGGACACACTATTAAAGGGGAATTCTACCCATTTTTAACATGTTACTGTCAATATACCTTGAAGTTTCCTAGAAATGGAGGTCTGGGAAAAAAGGTGAAACACAACTTCACGACAACATCGAGTTGTGTTTCACCATGTTAATGATTTTTCTTTTAGGGCCTGTAAGGTACACTTTATTCATTTTAGCTACTATTATTAGGCTACTATTCAAACACCCTGACTCAACACTACCCCCACAGTATTGAGGAGGTATTCTCATGCCCCAACTGCTCAGCAAAGAAGAGGAAACAGTGCACCCCTCAATGCCCAGACCAAGAACTACATCTTTAAAAGCGAAATTCTTAAATTCCTGTTTCTCTGCAAGACATTACTCTATAAACCATATCTCAAGAACTGGTGGGTCAAACTTCACAAACAATATGTCAGATTGTAGTTATGATAAAAGAAAAATGAGAATTTCCTCAAAGACTCAACCTGGGTGGTGCTGGGACACAAATATCTAAATACTGAATCAAGTAATGCAAAAACTGTCTGGGGTGCTCATGTGAGACTGATTAGATGAAATAACCAAATGTTTTTTGAAAGTTAAATATACTTTTAATTTGAATCTCCAATGTTGTCGTTTGATGGGATTAAATAGACCTTCACCATACCCACCCTTAATGTGTTCTGATATTATTCCTGGCAAAGGAATAACCTGTCACATCTTTCCAGCTACCCTAGAGACAGTGTTGTAGCCAGGATTTTTTCAAATACCAAGTTCAAATATTGCTATATTTTATTTTACGAAAGACATCGTAATTTGATGACTTTTCAAGACATTTAGGAAATGTGAATAAACAGAGTTAACGTCACAAGTCCATCAAGCAGGTCTTTTCAATGCAAGCCATAACATTGTTTGAATGGCCAACTAATCAAAATAGTGTGCTTATAGCTTATAGCACACTTCATTAGTAGCCTATTAATTGAAAGGTCTATTGTTTGGTTAATGGGTGAATTGCCTCAAAAATCTAAGCTAGCTATTATCACCTCTTCAAAGACAATAACAATATATTCATCCCCATCAGACACCCCAAAAGAGGGAAAAGCAAGTGTATTAAATAAGAATAAAAGCACATTTTTCATATATTCAAATATGTCAGGCTCACATTACACTTTTGAGCTGCCCCTCACCCCAAATGCTTGCATCCTACACCCACAAAATATGTAGGCCTACACAGGATATGCTACTCCCAAGCGTTCTCCAGAACTTTTAATTAGTTTGCATGTTTGCATGTATGTTTTACACTGTTGTTATGGTAAGGAGAAAATGATGGAATTATGGCAATTTCAGTAGCCTAATGAAGGGTGATGCAGGTCATCTCTTTGGATAGATCTCTTCTTATGACCCTAAGGTACTTCCATACCAAACGGACTTCTGCATCGTGGGCGCTATAGGCTACGATTTAAAAACTCACACACATCTCACACTGGGACTATAAAACAGGAGATTGGAGGAGGAAGAGTGGCGGAAAATCCAAGTAGGCCTATGTTCAAAGCCTTAATTATTAGAAGCTGCTTATTAATGAAATGCATGTCATTCCGCGGTGATTTTTGCACCCAGTGCATCGTTTTATTTTGAGTTAAGGATTGCAGTGGGAGCGGGCGGGGGTCCAGCGCACCTTTGGCCACGGTGTGAATGGTTTTGCCGACATGGTAATTGGGGGGCATTTAAAAACAAAGGCGGGTAGAGTGCTGTATACATACGAAATTTGCATGATCACGAGCTGTCAGGTAGAGGGGGGGGGGGGTGCGGGCAATTCGCTTTATTTTACACTACTCTCGTCTCCCTCCTTTCTTTCTCTAAAAGCCGTATAGTGAGAGGGGGGAGGGGGACCCGCGCAGGCCGTGTCCAAGGCAGTTTGTGAACTTGTAGAAAATCCCGTTCTGGAGGAGCGCGGGCCGATCGTCGGACCCCCACCCCATCTGTACCATCGGACCCCCGCCCCATCGGACCCCCGCCCGATCCGTACCATCGGACCCCCGCCCAATCGGACCCCCGCCCCATCGGATCCCTGAGATGTCGGACAGAACGCATGCACCCGCTGTAGTCAGTATTGCCAGCGAGATGAGAGTGTCACGAACGGGGCTAGGCTTCAGGCTGCTGCTGTTGGTGCTGCTGCTCTATGGTGTAAAATGAAAGAATGATGCTAATCGCGACTAGCATATATGCTAACACAGGGGTCTTGAGAGGGTTCCAGGTGGTCCCCAGGCTAAATGATGGAAAGCTTATGTACCAGATAACTCTTGAGAGTGTAAAAATGAAACCAAATGGACCCTTGCAGGTCCATTTGGTTTTCATTTAAAAAATGAAACCAAATGGACCCTTGCAGGTCCATTTGGTTTTCATTTCAAAAAGGTCGAAAACCCCTGGCTTAATTCACCAGTGGTCCCTGAGAGGGATCCAGGTGGTCCCCAGCTAAGCTGGTTAACCAGATGTAACTCTTGAGAGCGTAAAAATGAAACCAAATGGACCCTTGCGGGTCCATTTGGTTTCATTTTTACGCTCTCAAGAGTTAAAATATTCACCATCTGAATTAGCCCCAAGTCTACACAACTAGAAGATGTGGTGGTCCGTGGCTCAAATTCTGAATGAATGGTGGTCCGTGGGATCAAAAAGGTTGAAAAGAGTGTTGTATATGATGTTTGCACTAAAGCCATTGTGTTTAAAGGGGAATTCCACCCATTTAACATTTTTCTGAGCGCATACAAATGCTACCAAATGAACCCTAACGGGTCCATTTGGTTCCATTTGTACGCATACGGGTTCATTTGGTTCCATTTGTACGCTCTCAGAAAAAAAATGTCTAAAGAAATCCATTAACATGGTGAATACTGTACATCTTGATGGTGTTGAAATACTGTACATATTGATGATGTCATCAAGACAGGGGTTGACACTAAGGTATCCGAGGCACTTGCCCATCGGGCAAGTGCAAGTTAGGTTCTACTTGCCCTCAGGTCATGGTCACTTGCCCCCCAAAAATATATTGTAAATTTTGCATTTAAGTTTACTTCCTACTTGGAAAACCAGGGGTTTTCAACGTGGTCCGGGGACCACCAGTGGTCCCTGAGAGGGTTCCAGGTGGTCCCCAGTTACGTTGGTTAACCAGATGTAACTCTTGAGAACGTAAAAATGAAACCAAATGGACCCTTGCGGGTCCATTTGGTTTCATTTTTACGCTCTCAAGAGTTAAAATATTCACCATCTGAATTAGCCCCAAGTCTACACAACTAGAAGATGTGGTGGTCCGTGGCTCAAATTCTGAATGAATGGTGGTCCGTGGGATCAAAAAGGTTGAAAAGAGTGTTGTATATGATGTTTGCACTAAAGCCATTGTGTTTAAAGGGGAATTCCACCCATTTAACATTTTTCTGAGCGCATACAAATGCTACCAAATGAACCCTAACGGGTCCATTTGGTTCCATTTGTACGCATACGGGTTCATTTGGTTCCATTTGTACGCTCTCAGAAAAAAATGTCTAAAGAAATCCATTAACATGGTGAATACTGTACATCTTGATGGTGTTGAAATACTGTACATATTGATGATGTCATCAAGACAGGGGTTGACACTAAGGTATCCGAGGCACTTGCCCATCGGGCAAGTGCAAGTTAGGTTCTACTTGCCCTCAGGTCATGGTCACTTGCCCCCCAAAAATATATTGTAAATTTTGCATTTAAGTTTACTTCCTACTTGGAAAACCAGGGGTTTTCAACAGGTGGTCCGGGGACCACCAGTGGTCCCTGAGAGGGTTCCAGGTGGTCCCCAGTTACAATTCATTATCTTAATTAGCCCAGGTCTACACAACTAGAGAATGTAGAAGATTAGGTAATTTTGATGTGTATGTTAATTTGCCTGTTTCGTTTCCCAAATCCAGCCTGGAATTGTGGATAGCTAGAAAGCAGGGAAAGACACAGAGGTCTTGCCCGATCGGGCAACCACGTAGCAGTCTTCGCTTGCCCCACATTTTTTTTACTTGCCCCGAGCAAGTGGGCAAGTGTTAGTGTCAAGCCCTGCAAGATGTTTCAGCATGTTAATGGTTTTCTTCAGACCCCCATTTCTTGGGAACACAGAATGGGGGAACTTTTTATCATGTCCACCCAGCACCTCTAGGGTATACTAATCAGGGCTTGACACTAACACTTGCCCGCTTGCCCGGGGCAAGTAAAAAAAATGGTGGGGCAAGTGAAGACTGCTACCTGGTTGCCCGATCGGGCAAGCGTGCAACATAGTGCATTATAACACAACACAAGATAAATTTGTCTTGAAGGTGGTCATTGCAACTTGGGCTAATTAAGATGATGAATTTTAACTCTTGAGAGTGTAAAAATGAAACCAAATGGACCCGCAAGGGTCCATTTGGTTTCATTTTTACGTTCTCAAGAGTTACATCTGGTTAACCAACTTAGCTGGGGAGCACCTGGAACCCTCTCAGAGACCACGTGTTGAAAACCCCTGGTTTAAAGCACCCAAGTAGGAAGTAAACTTAAATGCAAAATTTACAATATATTTTTGGGGGGCAAGTGACCATGACCTGAGGGCAAGTAGAACCTGACTTGCACTTGCCCGATGGGCAAGTGCCTCGGAGACCTTAGTGTCAACCCCTGCTAATGACATATTAGAATGTTGAAAATGGGTGGAGTTCCCCTTTAAATGGTTCAAGTCAATTGAATGTTACAATGCAACGATATAGGATACTGTGGCTGCCATTCTTTCCTTAAATTGATGTATTTTTATTTCTAATGTATACCCCTTATACATGTACTATACATACAGTATATACAGTACTTTATCCATTTTATTTTGTTATACCATAATTGAAAAGATAAATGATAATGAGGTCTCATGAGAAGTACAACACAACAGAGTGGTCATTTTCTGTTCTACACTTTGGTGTAGACTGGATATCTCAAAATCAGATATCTCAAAATCAGATATCAGAACCCAGTCTGATATCTGATTTTGAGCTACTAGTCCAGAGCTTGAGTCAACATCTGTGCATGGTTTGGAGCGGTGTGGCCAGCAGTGTGTGGTTGTGGTTGTATGATGTAGTAGCTGATCTACACTCACATTATGCGGTCTCTTTGTCGGCAGGCTCTGAAGCTGTCCTAGACTGGAGGACCACTGTTCACCCTCCATCTACTCGTCCTACTACTTATTCTACTACTCATCTACCTTGCATAAGGCAGGTTTTACAAAACAACATTACAGTACATTGCTATTAGAGCTGTGACGATTAATTGTAATAGAATTAATAATTTATTTCTCAACTAATTTAGTGATTGATTATTAATGGGTGTTTCCTACTTAGTTTTTCAGCATTAATTGTCCCTTACAACCTGATTATAGCTGCACATGGACAGAAGCAACTGCAAGGCAAAAATTGACACTGTGGCACTGTACTGTAACATTGATCATATTAAGGGCCAAACATAAATCTTGAATATTTATTTATAAAGGACCTATTTGAGTTCAGAAGAGTACTGTACCTTTTTAGACTGAGGTGTGTAGATATTCCGTAATCAATGTATGCCGTCAGAATAAGCCTAAAGACACCATGAGTTGCTTTAATATAACCGTGTTTGTTATTGGCCTAATGAGCAGTTAATCACACATTTTTTGTTGGTTAAAACTGTCTAAAATATATTTTAAGGTGATGGTTAGAGAAGTGTTGTAATCCTATTCATCTTTTAACTAATCGGCCAATGATTTCATTATGAAAACAATCATTAGTTGCAACTCTGATTGCCATACTTGAATCTTTGCAGCAGATTCTTTAATGTGTCAGTGAAATCAAACTGCAGAGCAGAGCAACTGATTTAAACCTGCTTATAATAAGAAATTAGCAAATCTACAAGCCCACAACTTCCGCCTCTTTCTCTGTAGGCTGCCATGCTGTGTCGACGCTCTGCAGTCATCCCATTCCACCAGATCCCCTCCACCTGCAAGTCATTAGGGACTTTAAGAACGGCGTCTCTACGACTTCGACACTCAACGAGGATGTGGGCGTGCTCCGTCGCAGTCGCCACAGAAGACCGGCATAGTTAAGAAAACAGGTCTATTTACATACTGTCACTTCTTAAACATGTATAAAATTGGAAAAAAATACAAAAATCACGGCACCCCTCTTTAAGGTGTCTCACTTGTTTTGATTGTGGGCATGTATTAGCTGATCTACACACTCACATTATGCTGTTTTCTCTTTGTCGGTAGGTTCTGGACTGCAGAACCCTGTTCACTTCTACGACTCATTCTACTGTCATCTACCTTGCATAAGGCAGGTTTTACAAAACAAAACAAAACAAAACAAAAAAAACATTATAGTACATTGCCATTAGGGCTGCGGCGATTAATCGTAATAGAATTCATAATTTATTTCTCAACTAATTTAGTGATTGATTATTAATGGGTGTTTCCCACTTAGTTTTTCAGCATTAATTGTCCTTTACAACCTGAATATAGCTGCACATGGACAGAAGCAACTGCAAAGGAACATTTGACACATACTGTAACATTGATTATATTGAGAGCCAAACATGAAGCTTGAATATTTATTTATAAAGGTCCTATTTGAGTTCAGAAGAGTACTGTACCTTTTTAGATTGAGATGTGTAGCTATTCCTTAGTCAAATCTATGCAGTCAGAATAAGCCTAAATACACTATGAGTTGCTTTAATATAACTGTGTTTATTAGCCTAATCAGCAGTTAATCACACATTTTTTTGTTGGTTAGAACTGTCTAACATATATTTTAAGGTGATGGTTAGAGAAGTGTTGTAATCCTATTCATCTTTTAACTAATCGGCCAATGATTTGATTATGAAAACAATCATTAGTTGCAACTCTGATTGCCATACTTGAATCTTTGCAGCAGATTCTTTAATGTGTCAGTGAAATCAAACAGCAGAGCAACTGATTTAAACCTGCTTATATTGAGAAATTAGCAAATCTACAAGCCCACAACTTCCGCCTCTTTCTCTGTAGGCTGCCATGCTGTGTCGACGCTCTGCAGTCAGCCCATTCCACCAGATCCCCTCCACCTGCAAGTCATTAAGGACTTTAAGAACGCCGTCTCTACAACTTCGACACTCAACGAGGATGTGGGCGTGCTCCGTCGCAGTCGCCACAGAAGACCGGCATAGTTAAGAAAACAGGCGATGCCGACGGGGTCCACCTCTTACACTGGCGTCTTTGGTTTCCATGGAGACGCTCCTCTACAGTGCACCCCTTGCCCACGTTGCTAACAAGATGCCAAGAGCTGCATTCTGCCGTCGGAGGAAAGGCTCTGACCGCCGTGAGGCTTATATATCGAGCACCGATCATTTACGTGTGGTGCCGGAGGATCTTAAACTGATTTACCACTTGGTGCAAAGTAAGTGTGGAATGTTGAAATGCAAATACTGGGGTTAGCAAATAAGAAGGTTGGCACTTCTCAAACACTACATACTTGATCATATACTGTTTGGGTGTGGCAGTATACCCACACATGTATTCAACTGCCCTTGCTTATAGTACCTGGAATTCCCTTAAGACTCATTTGACGAGGAGTCACACTCGATGTACCACTGACCAAGCTGAACTTTTTAAAGCCTTTTGTGTGAATATATGTTGAAGTGAGACAGCTTATCCGATATTAACACATGCACATTTTACACCATAATGACGACTATCCACGTTATTGGCCTGATAGCCTCTAGATGTGCTGCATGAATTTCCTCTCTCCGAGTGAATATTCCTAATTAAACTTGTGTAGTCTGAACTCCTTTCTGTGTTACTGTACAATATCTGCACACAGTGTTGCAGTAGGACTAGAAAAAAACATACAGACAAGTATAACATATTGAGAAAAATGGTTTACAATTGTATCTATAAAAGTAAATGACACATGCCCCCAAAATATTTTAGATGTTATAAGCCCCCCCCCCCCCCCCCCCCATGTCGACCCTCCACTACATATATATGAAGTTCTCCACAAAGCCTGCAATGTTGTGTGCACTAGGATTATCTGCAACAATACACTAAACAGTGCCCTTGATAGTCTTTCTCATTTTATAGATGAAAACAAATCGTATCAACTAGGATATCGAGTTGTAACAACTACTGTAGCAAGTTGTATCAACTAATACTAACAATGAAATGAAACAACACATTGGGTTTTACAATGTATTAGATTTGTTTTGTTTCTGTTTGCCACTTTAAAGCCATAATATTTTGTGCAATTTGAAATGTTTCATTTTTTTCATATTATAGGCTAACTTGTTTAAAAATATGTAAGATTTTTTAATTAAATGTATTAGATTTGTTTTGTTTCTATTTGCCACTTTAAAGCCACTTTTCATGGACTTTAAAATGTTTCATCTTTGCGTATTATCAGCTAACTTGTTAATAAAGTGTTTAAGTTCTACATTTGGGCTTCTATTGGATTTTATTAATGTATAGGTATTTTCATTGCATGTATGTAGATATAGGTACATATAGGTCATATATGTACATATATGCTACATACACATATATGTTCGCATACTAAAAATTGGCACCTTTCCTATATGTATATGTGCATATATGTACCATATATGGTACATATATGCACATATATGCACATATACATATAGGAAAGGTGCCAATTTTTAGTATGCGGCCCTATATCACAAACATACATGCACCATATATGTTTCTTCCATGTGGGTGTGTGTGCGTGTGTGTGTGCGTGTGTGTGTGTGTGTGTGTGTGTGTGTGTGTGTGTGGTGTGTGTGTGTGTGTGTGTGTGTGTGTGTGTGTGTGTGTGTGTGTGTGCGTGTGTGTGTTTGTGTGACCTATCAGTTGGTAACAGAACTCAGACGGGACTCAAAAACAACCATCAGTCTGAATACAAACCCACGGGGGTTCATGAACCCTCTGACCTCTTGTGACCTCTCACCCGACCACGTTGTAATCATCCTCCAAACAGGAAGTACTGTCACTGACAAGTGATCTAGTTAGTGCCTAACTAGATCTAAAAGCAATGGCTGCACCCACACGCATGTGTGTCTACTCTGCGTGTGTGTCTGTGTTTTAAAGTGAGACAGTGCGAGGTCGGACCCCCTCGAAGCTCAAAGCCTCCTTTGAAGAGGAAACATTGTTTTTCCTGAGGCAACGAAGGGTGACACGCACGCACACACACACACACACACACACACACACACACACACACACACACACACACACACACACACACACACACACACACACACACACACACACACACACACACACACACACACACACACAGAGACTTGGCAGCGTAGTTTTCAAACAATCAGCAACCATGAAGGAAAGTTAAAGTTGTTCTTGAAGTAAGCATCTCCAAATGGATTTTGCAACTTCACCCATTTGGGAAGATGTTGTAGAAGGGAATGCCCACAATAGAAGGATTTGTTTTTAAAATTAAAGTTCAGTTTTTCCACACTTTTTCAAAAAAGTGTGTTATATTGTGCGTTATAATAAACATCAGTGCATATATTTTTTCCGTTTTTTTTAGACTGTCCAGACTGTCCAGAGAGAAATGACAAGGACTGGTTAGATTGGTGGTGATAGAGACGCAAACAATTAGAAATAATCTTGAGGGACATATACAATATGATAATTGGTATTAAAAACAATGTTAAAAAAGTATGTGATTTGCACATGAAATGCTTTTTTACATACACATTGTGCTATCTAAATAAGAAAGAGCTTATAAGCTGTAGTACAAACTGAGTTAAAGGATACTTCAAATCTTTCTTATTTTTGGGAACTCCACAAACTCGTGGATGTGATCTTGTCAGATTTTTTTAAGGTGTTTGTGTGTGTGTGTGTGTGTGTGTGTGTGTGTGTGTGGTGTGTGTGTGTGTGTGTGTGTGTGTGTGTGTGTGTGTGTGTGTGTGTGTGTGTGTGTGTGTGTGTGTGTGTGTGTGTGTGTGTGTGTGTGTTGTTTGTGTGTGTGTGTGTGTGTGTGTGCGTGTGTGTGTGTGTACGTGCACAAGCAGGGCAATGTGTGAGGATGTGGACAGGGGGTGGGGGGGCAGGGAACAAAAGCCTTTCATAGACTAGATAATTGAAGGTTTGGGAGAATTTATGGCAGCTATATTTGTGATGTATGTCGTTTTGGGAGCAGGGAGGAGAGGCACTTGAAGGCTCCAAATTGATTCTGAAGTTGACAGGCTGGAAAACAGCCCACGGCGGCAATCTAGCAAGCACACAGGACCACCACAACAACCACGGCCCCCCTTCCCCTCTTCAGCTCTCAATACAGTTCCCTGCAGTTATAACTGCACACTTCAGTTCTCTCTGGTTTATTTTGAGCATTTTGGACAACAAAATGCATGTCTTATGTGATGTGCACATCAGCGCATTTAGAAAAAGGCACAATCTCAATGGGGACATGGAGAAGCAAGGTGCTTATCGAGCCATATATCGGTTTGCATAAATAAATTAAATTATCACAGCGTTAGCAGCAAACTTCAAGAATGCATAATTAACACTTGTACACTACTCATAATACCGTAATTTCCGGACTATAAGCCGCTACTTTTTTCACATGCTTTTGACCCTGCGGCTTATACAACGGTGCGGCCAATCTATAGATTTTTACAAGTAACACAGGGGTGGTCCCTGAGAGGGTTCCAGGTGGGCTCCGCAGACTAAATGGTGGAAAGTTGGTTAACCAGATGTAACTCTTTGAGAGCGTAAAAATGAAACCAAATTGGTTTCATGTTTACACTCTCAAGAGTTATGATATTCACCATCTAAATTAGCACCACTTAATTAATAAGTCATGTTCATTTTGGTCTCATTTTGATGTTTTGCCTCTTTTGCTTGCAAAAATCCATCCTGTAATACTGAGAAAAAAAAAACAGAAGAAATCTTTAGTTTTGGGGTCTGTGGGGTGAAGATGTTGTTAAATCGTGGTCTCTGGTTCAAATGCTGAATAAATAGTGCGGCTTATATTCAGGTGCGGCTTATAATCCAGAAATTACGGTATACAACATAATATAATGGATTGCATTTTAATATATAATATAATATATGCCTAATCTTCCTCCATAGTCTAAAGACTCACCTCTTCAGACTCCACGTTCTACAATAGCCTTGGCGACCTTACAGGCTTGTGAAAAGGTTACAATGTAATATAAAATATAGATGGCATGTTATGTAGACAGATGCCAGGTGCATTTACATGGATAGCACCTTTATGGCACTTTACATGGTGCATTACATTCACACTCACGTTTATACAGTACAGCGCTTGCGTCAACACACCGGGAGCAATTTGAGGTTGAGACACCGTGACACCCTGCAGTGTGTGTTAGAGACCTGCAAGCCGGGCCGTCTCTGTCCCTGACCAACGGGCCCTGGTCCAGGTCGTGGGCTCACGTGCCGTTACATAAATTTTCATGACGTGAATTTCATACAGATTGGACTTCAACAGTGTGGCAGCATGCTACTTTCTGCTCCATAGTCTCTCGACCTGTCTTTCTCTCCTAATTATTAGACTATACAGTGCAGATGTGTAAGCATGCACACACACTGTTCACTCTGTTGACAGAGCTGAATCAGAGGAGCTCCGCAACATAAATAGCGATATAACATAAAATGCAATTCTGCAGGAGCATTACTCAGCCATTGTACAGTGAAGATAAATAGTGTAAGCGTTCTTGACGAATTGTCATGGTGGGTTGGATTTGCAGCGCGTGTCCGCGATGCAAGCCGATCTACAATCTTACACCACATTGTGAGCTTTGGATCGGCTCGCATCACATCACATTGCTTCTGCTGACTGACAGTACACTACAGCAGCAGTTGTACAATTCCAGTACTTTTTAGTGTGATAACTTCTTGTTCTTAATGTGGGTTCATAAGAGCGGCAGATAGTGCAGTCAGCTGTGATCGATGTCAGTGTGTGGATGTGTTCCAACTCCATCTGTGCCTTGCCCCAGGGTCTCCTCCCAGTGGGACGTACCTCCAGGACCTCGCTAGGGAGACACCCGAAAGGCATCCTAACCAGATCCCCAAACTGACCCTTTTTCAGGCGAAGAAGTGACTCAACTCTGAGTCTCTATCGCGTGATGAACTTCTCACCCTATCTCTAGGGAGATGCTAGCCACTAGGGGTGTGACGGTGCATTTGAAAAGTGCTCATTATGGTGATTCGATGCAGTATGAATGAGTTTTTCTAATGACTTTTTGATGCAGTTACTACCTGCCACCCATCGAAGAATCCTCCACTTGTATTCGTGATCGTCTCCTTTCGGTCATGACCCACACTTCATGACCACAGGTAAGAGCTTTGCCTTCTGGCTCAGCTCTCTTTTCATCATAACAGTTTAGTACAGTGACTGCAATACCAGCTCTGCTGCTCCGATTCTCTAGTTTACCTCCTTCTGTCCTCACCTCACTCTCTCAGAATGACTGCACAAACCATATAAAATCATTGTCCTGATACATAAATAAGCTCAAAATCTAATAATGGAATATTTATATAATTCAAATACTATATAGTGCTATGTTGGGATGCAACGAAAGGGAAATTCTTGGCCCAAAACCGAATACAGGACACAGTTGGCTGAAAAGCGAATATGATTAATATACCTTAAAACTATCTGTTTATGGCAGAGATGGCAAAGACATGATTATGTAGCCATGAACCTTAAAAAATACAACCTTATTTTTTACCCTGGGATTCATGGACTGGCATCCCTGCCTTCAGTGTTGTTAGTACTAGTTGAATGTCTAACTACAGCAGCTGAATGGCTGCACTCCGTCACTCAACAGTGTCGGCACAGGTGCTTCTTCAAAGAAGCATCGGGTTTTATAAACATCATCATCCGACATATTTTACTGCTTTTGCTCACATGCTAGTAACACTCGTCGCCTGCGTTTGTTTGGTTAGCAACCGGGACACATTAGCCACATTAATGACAACAACATTGTCTGCTTTGCCAATATTCTTATAGGTTTGTATGAACTAATCACCGCGAAGACTGCTGGTTGGTAACGGCCATCCCAGAAACTTCTGTGGTCGAGAGGGACTTCAGTCTGAATAATGAAGTGAAATGAAATGACAATTCAGACTGAGGTCAGGCTAATGATTATGGCAATACTTAACTTAAATAATAATCACTATTTTGGGTCGATAAAACATGTATTCAATACATGAATGCATTAATTGCATACAATATTCAGCTATTTGGTTTTCTGCCTACTCAGGCTAAAACCGAACAGGCTTTCTGACAAATATAGTATATTCTGTGGGCGAATATTCAGCAATACATATTTCTGATTAATTCATGAGTCTGAATAAGTCTGTCTTTACAGATAAACAAGCTCAAAGTAATAAGTAAGTAAGTAGTAAGTAGTAGCCTGATCAGATCTACAAGTTCACAATATGAAATATAAAGGCATTAAAGTAAAATCAGGACTTGCCAAAGCCTTCAGTCCAGTCCACCCTGTTACGTGGATTTTTCAAAATGGACACATTTATTATAATTTAACATATCAACATTGGTAATATTGGTTAATTATTTCTTAAATTTCTCATTAACACATTCCTAATGCAAAGGAATTAAAGTAAAACATATCTTAAATTGGACTTAAGTAGAATACTTGAGTACTTAGTTACTTTCCTAACACCGTTCTCAGGCCTTCCTTCAGTGGCGGAAAGTAGAATAGTAAAATAAAATAAGCATTTCGACCTTGCGGATGTGCTACGTTTGATACTCTCATGTGGCACTGCAGTGTGATCTAGTAGGGGGGTGTTAATTTTTAAAGATATTATAGAGGATTCTGCCCAAGGATAAGGATTATGTTGAAAATGTGTGAAGTGCTCCCTGAGTACTTGTACCCGTGTGATGTCCTTCTCTCATTCTTTTGTGTCTCTTTCTCCTCACATTGCACTCACTCCACAAAACACTCATCTGGTTGGCTATCAAACAATGCAGGATCTCTCTCTCTCTAATCATATTCTTATGTTCTTCCCTGTTAACAGCACATATATTCATGTGTTTCTCACACTCTCTGCCTGTCTAGGTGTCTGTCAGTTTTAAAATGTGACATTTCTTACAGTTTACAGAAAGAAAAGCTATGTGGACCATAAACGCGCAAATAGACACACGCAAGTATGCATGCGCGCCCACATGCATGCACGCACACAAACCATATAAAAACAACAACGTGCCCAAGCAACACCAGCAGGTCCACACGAATGCAAAATTCTTTCACACATGTGACTGTTGTTATCATTATGATAATTATGATGATATTTTTATACATGTGTGAACATGCAGGACTCTGGGGGGAAGTCCTCGGTACCATAAACAACACTGTACCGTCTGCAACACCTGGCACAGGAAAACTGTGGTTTATGACATATAATATATATATATACAGCATGTCTACAACACATACAACACACGCCGGGGGGGGGGCTTGGTGCGTGTTTGTGCGATATCCTGCATGTGCGTGTACTTGCTTTACTATACTTGGGGGGATGAGTGTCTCCACAAGTACAGTATAATACAATTTGAGAAATCCTTGTGAGAGGACCATTTTCCTAACAACAGAAACGTTTTAGTAGTTTTAAAAAAGTCAACAATGATTTTATGACTTGGTGGTTTTCAACGAGTGTTAAAGGTAATATAGGCAACTTTAGTGTGTACAAAGTCAGAATTGAATCTAACTCCACCTCACCTCCACTCTATTGGTCCGTTATGAAACTGCTGGAGACTGCTGCGCTGTAATTGGCTAAAATCCCACCTCACCCCCACAACCCCCCACCCCCAACCAAAAAACACACACACTAGCACCACAATGTCATGAGCCCGACAAAAATAATTTGTTGACAACAACAAAGGTTCTGGACCGTCTTCAGGACAAAGCAGGTGTATCTCTGTAGGGAAAGAGCTGCAGCATCAAAGTGACGTAGGGGGGGAAAGGCAGAGCTACATATTTTTTGAATCAGGGATAAAAAGTTTCCTATAATACCTTTAAATGTGTGCATTAATCATGTGCATAAATTAAAAAAAAATCTTTAGTTTGTGGTCAGGAAGTCTATCAGGGCGATACAGGTCCAATGTTGTCAAGTAACTAAAGTAATAGTAATACTTTTAGTAATATTAATATTATTACATTTTCCAGTAACATAACAGTATTATGTCACATTTTTAGTAATATGTGCTAATATCACATTTACTTTTTTGATATTTTACTGAACCGTGGAGGAACTATCTTTATTTCTAAGAGTAGACTGGGTTGGCGCAATAATAACTAACCAGTTACTTTATGGCAGGGAGTAACAAATACAGTAACTTTATTACTTTTTTCTTTACCTTTTGTAATAAGTAATTAAAAAGTAATGTTTAAATATTATTTTGACAACACTGTTAAAAGGGGAATTCCTCTCAGAAAAAAGGGGTCTGAAAGAAAAATGATTAACATGGTGAAATACATCTTGATGATGTCATCAGGAAATACAGAAATTGGGGGAACTTTTTTATCATGTCCACACAACATCTCTAAGGTTTATTAATGACATATTAAAATGTTGAAAATGGGTGGAGTTCCCCTTTAAATGCTTAATAATATATTGATATACAGGTTGAAGCCATGGGTCTAGGAGGGGATGTGTGAGTTGATTCATCCTCATACCGGTGGGCTGGTGTCAGACAGGCACCAAAGCAAAAAGTATTATGTAAATAAAATGGTGTCTCTGTCAGGGATAAACCTCCTATTAGTAGTTTTCCAGACAGAGAAGTGACAGATGGAGTGCTGAGTGAGGAGGACCAGGGGCTCTATGTCAAAAAAATATATATACACATAAAAGAAAATACAGCCAAGCCTGTGGTTTATCACTCTGCAGCATGGGAGGAGTGTGTGTGTGTGTGTGTGTGTGTGTGTGTGTGTGTGTGTGTGTGTGTGTGTGTGTGTGTGTGTGTGTGTGTGTGTGTGTGTGTGTGTGTGTGTGTGTGTGTGTGTGTGTGTGTGTGTGTGTGTGTGTGTGTGTGTGTGTGTGTACAGTAACTGCAGGTTATGTGAAATTCTCAGCTGTCCCAAACCAATCCACTTCAGAGGGAAGTATGCAGGCATGACATCCTGTAAAGATGACCTCCCACTGTGGACACACACAGCCAGGAGCACGCGCGCGCGCGCGCACACACACACACACACACACACACACACACACACACACACACACACACACACACACACACACACACACACACACACACACACACACGTGCGCGCGCACACACACAAACACACAACCACACAAATGTTGCTCGAAACCTCTCCACCTCCATGTTTTAACCTTTTGTGTATTTCGTAAATTACCGCCTTACTCAATCACACAAAAGTGATCACAATTAAGCGTCACACAAAAGCATCAGAAGCAGAAGACCCAACAAAGCTTGTAGATCTGTTACTTTTCCATGCTTTTGAATATGAATCTTTGAAAAGTAACTGTCAGGTTTTGGATATTGCTCGTCTGCTATGTCGGTTTCCAAACAACAAAGACGATACGAGTGACTGCTGTACAGGCAGAGGATATGAAAGGAAAGGATATCATACATTTGCTAAAAATAAAATTGCTATATTTCCAATGATTTTCCAGAGATCATCCCTGGTCCTCTGGTCCAAACGCCCTTGTCATCCTTTGAAGCTTTTTTTTTTTTTGTATAAATTGATTGCAGTTCACAACTCTGTTCTGTACACGCTCATAACACTTTAGTTGCAGTGTGGGGGTAAAAAAACAAAACAAAAACATAAATAAACTGAAGTGCTGGCTTATGCTTTAGAGCAGGGGTTTTCAACCGGTGGTCGAGGGACCACCAGTGGTCCTTGGGAGGGTTCCAGGTGGTCCCCAGCTAAGTTGGTTAACCAGATGTAACTCTTGAGAACGTAAAAATCAAACCAAATGGACCCTTGCGGGTCCATTGGTTTCATTTTTACACTCTCAAGAGTTAAAATATTCAACTAGAAGATTAATATTCATTTTGGTCTGTACGTCTGGCTGTTTTTTTTACCCCCCAAATCCAGCGCAAAGCAAAAGAAATCTTCAGTTCTGGGGTCTGTGGGGTTAAAATGTCCTCAAATGGTGTTCCGTGGCTCAAATTCTGAATAAATGGTGGGCCCTGGTATCAAAAAGGTTGAAAACCCCTGCTTTAGAATCCTATAACTACCTTGTATATTTCAGATTTTTCTTCCAGGCTGTACGCTGGATCAAAACAAACTTGATACAGTATGTTTCTCATTTCTATAAAACGACATGATTGTCGGTTGCAAAACATATGTTTTGGTTGAACTAAACCATGAAATGTTTCTTACTTGCCTTTTAAAATAAGACTGTTATAAATAAGATATTTTTTTTGATAAATTGTTGGCCGTCTTCCAGTACACAATTCAGCCAACAGATTGTGGTCTTGACGGCGAGAGAGCTAAGTTGGATGTTTCAAGAAAATATGTTGTAAAAGGAATGGGTTTTTGGGATTTTCTTCCACAAGAGCCACATGAAGAATGAAGAATTTGTACTTTGCCAGAATATTGAATTCATGAAAATGCGTATAGTAAGAGCTCCTTTCAGCTCCATTAAGTAAATTAAATGTGACTGCAACTTGAAAAGTACAGCCATCAGGACGTTTCAACGACATCAGATTTAGAGTAAGTACTGTACTTTGGGGCTCAACTACCTTTCTATTCAACCATGTCTTAATGTGAGACAGCGAGGCACACACACGCACGCACACACACACATGCACACGCACGCACGCACGCACGCACACGCGCACGCGCACACGCACACGCACACGCACACGCACACGCACACACACACACACACAGGTCTAATCTGATAACGAACCAGAAAATCGAACAGACCAGCCCTCGGCTAGAGAGGATGCTTGGAACCAATGAGATTTATATACCGAGAGACAGAGAGAGAGAGAGAGAGAGAGAGAGAGAGAGAGAGAGAGAGAGAGAGAGAGAGAGAGAGAGAGAGAGAGAGAGAGAGAGAGACAGAGAGAGAGAGAGAGAGAGAGAGAGAGAGAGAGAGAGAGAGAGAGAGAGAGAGAGAGAGAGAGAGAGAGAGAGAGAGAGAGAGAGAGAGAGAGAGAATGAAGAACCCGAGGCGAGGATGTTGATGATGATGATAATGATGATGGTGATGGTACTCAGACCAGGTATCATTGACACTTTCATGATGCCTTCCTTTGACGCTGAATCTGTCTTCCATACAACACACAAAACACAACACACAGACACACAATACATGCACCCAGCGCACATACAGAATAAAATAGTAGATAACTAGTACCATAGTTATCAATAAGTTTTAATGTACATCTGAACTAGATATTGATATACTGTAATCCTCCTACTAACAACATCCTAATACTATCTACCGTCCTATCTAATCTAAGAGGACTATATTTCCAGGTTGTGATGGCGTGTTGTGTGTTGCCACTTGCCTCAGTGTGGGTGGCAGAGGAAGAGCTGCACCCAGGATTACAGCTTAAGCAATTGGCACCGGGTGGTAAGAAAATAGGTCACAAATATATTGGGAGAAAAATGGGAGAAAAAAAAAGAATGTTGGAGATGAGAGGTTTCTGCCCTGAAAATGATATGTGACAGACATACCGACTACCTGTATGCTGATGACATACATAGAGCTTAAAAGCCAAACTAGACATGCACACAGGCACCCACGCATGCATGCACACACGCACACACACGTATGTGCTCTCTCTCTCTCTCTCTCTCTGTCTCTCTATGTAAAACATGCCTATGCATTACATTGGTTTGATTTGAGTGTTCTCTGCCATGCAGGTGAGATTATCTCTGTAGTGATGAAGGGATATGCTGCATGCTGCATATCCAATCCTGTGAGAGTATGAATGTGACCCTCAGAGGGACTCAAACACACACATTTACATTCCTTTGAAATCAGTAGCGACTCTGGTAATCTTGTGAACTCACTGGAAAGTAGAATGTACATTTACTCAAGTATGGTAATTTTAATAATAATTATTTGACACTACTGGTTCATTTGTTTGTTTGTTTTCTTGTTTATTGTTACAAATCATCTCTGATTTATTAAAAGGATCACTGAATAATAAGATAAACATTGCTTAAAACATATACTTTCCCTATACTGTAACTAAAATAAACAAATAAAAACACCAATGGCATCTTATTTCTTTCATAAATAGAGAATATTTCACTCAACAGGAACTGCTCCTGGCAGGATGATAATATCACGTGTGATCTAGCTGTATGGAATATATGGATGAACATGTTCATGTGACATCATCATCCTGCGACCGGAGCACATCCTATTGAGTGAAAGATTCTCTATTTATGAAAGAAATAAAGTATTGAAGGTGTTTTTATCTGCATGTTTTAGTTATAGAAGGCAAGTATAGTGTTTTAAGGCACATTTGTCTTATTCGCTAGGGATCCTTTTAAAAGTACACATTTTCAATTATTTATTGAAAATAAATCATTGAATGTATTTATTTTTCTTTTATGAATTTGAGAACTTCTCTTCAGGAGGCCTTGGACCAATTTGCAATTAAAAGATGCCAATACTTTGGCACTTCTACAAAAGTAGAAGTGCCTTGCAACAGAGTATCAATATTGATACTTTTAGTCATACTTTTGCTCGTGTAAAAATGTGAGTGTGTGCACACCCTCAAAAGTCAATCTTTTCTCCATTTGGCTCTGGCATGCATGTTGTGTGTTCAACATTGGCTCAATTGCTCTTCACAGCCCCTGTGGAGCTCTCATTCACACAGTAAGTCATGCTCATCTGACAACATCCGCCACTGATTCAGATTGCTTCCATTTATCATGGAATAATGCCTCATGAATCAAACAACGGCACTGTCTTTCTTAACCACTTATATGGTTGAGTGGAGTCCCCGAGTGTATATAGGGGAATCATTTTGCTGAGAACACCGAAGCTGTGTCGGGTTGTGAGCTTGGCGATGCTGGGGTTTAAAGGGGAATTTCACCCATTTTTAACATTTTAATATGTTATTAATATACCTTAGTGTGTGGACATAATAAGAGAGAGAGAAAGAGAGAGAGAGAGATTAATGAAAGACGACTAAACTACGACAAAACCCAAGGCGAGGGATGATGTTGATAATGATGGTGGTGGTGGTGATGAGACGAGTATCATTGAAACTTTCATGATGCCTTCCTTTGATGCTGAATCTGTCTTCAAACACACGCATGCACACGCGCATGCGCGCACACACACACACACACACACACACACACACA
>CM076975.1:28725457-28752957 GCA_039105355.1 Benthosema pterotum | reverse complement strand
TGGTGAGAGCTAGACTTTAAAGTTTGTTAAAGAGGCATATGTGACAGCAGTGTATGATGTATGTGATGGAATACATAACAGAGTTTGACAGATAAAAAAAAAAAAAAAAACATTTGAAGTTTTTGCTTTGAGGACGGTGTTCACAGAGCTACATACAAGTATCCAATGAAATATGTAGCGCTGTTTAAAGAGAGACAGACAGACAGACAGACAGACAGACAGACAGACAGACAGACAGACAGACAGACAGACAGACAGACAGACAGACAGACAGACAGACAGACAGACAGACAGACAGACAGACAGACAGCTCTGCATCCTACCGTCATCCAGGTCAGCCAGGATGTGCACGGCGGCGGTGGCGTAGTGCGTTCCCAGGCGGCCGCCGATGGGCAGCGACAGCGTCACGTTGAAGCTCTCCTCGTCCTCGTACAGCGAGTCGTCGATGACCACCACGCGGCACATCTTCTCCTTCTCATCCTTGTCGAAGCGCAGCACGCTGCTATGCTCCTCCGGACGCGAGATGAAGTCCGAGTAGGACAGCACGGTGGTGGGGACCGTGCCCGTGGCCGAACCTGGGGAGAGACCCGGGTAGAACAACGGGACAGCCAGGTTTAGGTTGTGAACACGATAGATGCCATGTGGGAGAGAAGACGAGATCTATGGACTTTGTAATGGTCATTACCTAACCCTAAACAAGATGAGCTTGTTTAAAATGTTTTAAAAATACCCCCCCCCCCCCCCCCCCCCCAAAAAAAAAGAAAAAAAAAAAAAAATATAATATATATTATATATATATATATATATATATATATATATATATATATATATATATATATATATATATATATATATATATATATATATATATATATATATATATATATATATATATATATTTTTTTTAGTAGATTGATCTAATTTTAACGTGCCAACACATCACTTTTTGGACTTTTAGAACAGACAAAGGTAAAGTTCTCATTCTAATAGGCTGCCAGAGAAGACTGTGTAATAATTTCTTTACAAATTGGACTGGAAGAAAACATGCATCAGGAGACCACAAAGGGAAGTAATTTGGTGATGATGTGCATTATTCTATTAATGTAAGCCACACACATCAGGTTCTGCATGTCATGACCGTTTTTTCATACATACCAGGGAACTTGAGTCCAAAGCAATAATACATTTGTAATTTGTAGAATCTCAAGCAAAATGTAATTTGAGTGGAAATTCTCCCTGTGCCAGTCCCCTGCCTATACAGTGAAAGATGGGAAATGACACTCTTGCCCGTATATATCTATATATACGAGGAATGGCTAAAAATACATGCGGTATATACATTCTGACATATTGTACTGGTGTATAAGGCCTTCTGGGCCTTTCTGCGTCTCAGAGCAAGGGTGAGTGGTAGAGAGGGAAGAGACAGCAGAGAACGTTGTCCAGTGCAGACATTTCTGCTTATTTTAACTTGATTTTTAACCAGGAACATTCTGATCCAGAGAATGCAAACAGATGAAAAAGATAAAAAAAATAAAATGACATTAAAAGCGTTTTCACCAAAGACAGTGCTGGTTTGTATAATGAATGACGAATGATGACCATGAGACTGACCGAATGAATGCTTATACTAATGGTAGCAGTGGAGAGTGAGTCTGACATTATCTTTAATCAGTCCAGGTATTATATAATGGATGTTTTTGCTTTTATTACAAGAACACATTTTTTACATCGAGACACTGTATGCTGTTGGTGGTCGTTATTCATCGTCAATAGAAGCTGTAGCCAGGCACATTGTTTTCATTAAAACAATGTTGTTAGAATGGAAATAAAATCCATTTATCGACTTCTTTCTTTCCAGTGTGTACCATTATACGGTAATAAGCTATACGTATTCATTTGTCTTTTCTACATTCTAAGGCAGAAAGATATAAAAAAACACATACTTCAATATTTGTTCAATATTCAGCAATGATATTGCATATTGCATGTTTGCTTCCTATATTGCATATAGTGCAGCCTCAGTATAGTGAGCATAATATGAATAAGGAGGCAGTTCTTGCAATAAACAAGGCCCTATAAAGACAAACAGTGATCTGTTCTATGATCGTATCCAATCCCCTTGTCGCTGTCAGGGAGAAAAGCTTTCATGCAGCATCTTGTGCCTGTAGCTGCTACTTCTGCTGCTTTCTCACCAGACAGAGACATAAACTTCAGAGGGTGAGTGGAAACAAACTCGAAAGAATGGGGATAAATGTGAATGCACATAGTATTCAGAAAAAGTTAGTTTTCATGCAGATATATAATAATCAGTTAACAACAAAAAATGCTTATTTTATTATCTACTCTAGCTTAGGTGGACAATAGCCGTTACCAGAGTTTTAAGTTATATTGGGTTTGTATAGGAAGGTGGGTGAGGCACTTATAATGAATCTCAAATATCTAAACACTGAATGAAGTAACTTATAAATTGTCTGAGGTGTTCACATGAGCCGTAGACGATAAAATCACCAAAAGTTTGTTTGGTAGTGAAATATCCCTTAAGCTTGCCCCAAAATAAAAAATAACACACATTTGTCACTGTCATATAATCCAGCAAAAAATAGTTTATGTAAGCAAATTACCATTGTTTAGATGAATCAGACTCAAACCAAACTTTTTTTGGACAAAAAAAGTGGATTCAGATTTATAGTTTCTGTGTCCCCATAGAAAGCTAGTGGATTTTACACATCCGGTTTATACCGGTTCTTTTCACCGGATCAAAACAGGAGTGCTATGAGGGGAAAGTGGCCACTGCTGATCACCATAATCAATTGTTCATTAAAAAAGGCATGATATAATAAGCCATCATCGGTGCCAAAGTACATACAGAAATAGACATCAAAGGGAACACTTGGCCCCAGGTGAGTTAAAATGTTTTGGTGATATTTGGTATAATAATTAAATACGGTCTCAACAGACCTGTGCATTAAAAATGCTTTTTAACACACCAACACAGAATTAATCACTGTCATTTCTCACAGGAGCTCATTCACCTTCTCACCCGGATACATTTTAGCACTTCAATAAACACATTTATTTTAATATGTGTTTATCAAAATCCTCACAAAGGTTAGCTTTCTCTTCTGCACACTGTAGTAATGGTCTAATTCAATTGCTATGTACAGTACATGTGGATCATTTAATGGTCCAGTTTGGGAGGTTTGAAAGTATGTTCACATTGTCTGCTACACACATAACTGAGGTCAGTATGTTTGATCTCTGCTGTTACATTTATAGCAGTGGTTTTCAACATTTTTGATAGCAGGGACCACCATGTATTCAGCATTTGAGCCACAGGCCATGCACCATTTGATGACAGTTTAGCCCCACAGACCACAAAACTAACTCTTTTGCTTTTGTCCACAATTATAGGCTGGATTTGGGAAACAAAACAGTCAAACATACAGATCAAAATAACCATTCATCTTCTACATTCTCTACTTGAGTAGACATGGGCTAATTCAGATGATGACTATTTTTAACTCTTGAGAGTGTAAATATAAAACCAAACAGTTTTGGTTTCATTTTTACGCTCTCAAAGAGTTACATATGGTTAATCAACCTTCCATCATTTAGCTGGGGACCACCTGGAACCCTCTCAAGGACCACTGGTGTTCCTGGGTCCACTGGTTGAAAACTTCTGATTTATAGCACTATATAAACAGCCTGCAGTCACAAATTACGTTTTCTTTTATACACTGAGAGTTCACTGAGAGTCTGCCGCAGCCGTCTTATCTTACTCAAAGGAGTATTTGGTGATCTGGGGGATTTGGAAAACCACCTGGTCCACCCCGGGAACTAAATGTGCACATGCACACACTAGGCAGTAGGGGGGGTGCAACAGGCACAACGACACATACACGAAGGCCCACCCCGCTCGACCATGATTGGAAGTCCCTCTCATCTTCATTGGATGAAGGCTTTGCCACCCAATGCCCAGACTGAAACCATTTTTTTTAATCTCATGGGAGATTATCTAATAAGATATATTTTAGTTTCAATGTAGTTTTTTAAATAACATATTGATTAGACTGAGTCTAGGCAAAGTGATATAGCTCTCCCTGCTATTATTAACTGTTACTCGGCCAGATTTAAAAAAAAATAATAATAATAATAATAATGGTAGTTAGCTGCTGCCAGTGTTTATCAATATGTAACTCAAGTCTCCGACTGGAAGGGGACATATTATATCAGCGCACATAGTGGTCGGTTCACTCTCTGTTTACCCAATTAAACAATAGGACTATTAAAGTATGTTTGCCAACAATCGTCTGCATTGGGTATAACTAATGTTTTATATCAATAATTGACAAAGATTCAAGTCAGTGGCGGATTAAGGGTTAAATGTTTGTTTTCTAATGTGTTGAGTGGGAAGTCATGCACCGTATAACTAAGCCTGAAAAACATTATATCCACATTTGCACATGGACAGGTACGTAGGTGGTTGGTGTCGAGTGTGTGTGTGTGTGTGTGTGTGTGTGTGTGTGCGTGCGTGCGTGCGTGCGTGTGTGTGTGTGTGCGCCTAACTGGCCATACCTTGGTGTGTGTAGCAGACCACCATCAGCTCCTGGCTGACATCACCGCTCCTGTGGACGGGGATGAGCAGTTCGCCCACGTCTTCCTCCACCGAGTAGCTCTGCTGAGGGATGAACACCATGGACTCTGAGGAGAGGAGAGTCACATTTATACCATCTATAAGGATGAACACCATGGACTCTGAGGAGAGGAGGAGAGTCACATTTATACCATCTATAAGGATTAACAAATACCATAGACTATGAGGAGAGGAGGAGAGTCACATTTATACCATCTAAATACCATAGACTATGAGGAGAGGAGGAGAGTCACATTTATACCATCTATAAGGATTAACGAATACCATAGACTCTGAAGAGAGGAGGGGAGAGTCACATTTATTACCATCTATTTAACGGTCCAGTTTGGGAGGTTTGAAAGTATGTTCACACTGTCTGGTACGCACATTACTGAGGTCAGTATGTTTGATCTCTGCTGTTGATACCAGGGACCACCATTTATTCAGCTTTTGAGCCATGAACCACATTTTGGTGACATTTTAGCCCCACAGACCCCCAAAACTAAAGATTTCTTTTGCTTTTGTCCACAATTCTAGGCTGGATTTGGGAAACAAAACAGTCAAACCTACAGACCAAAACGACCATTAATCTTCTACATTCTCTATTTTTAACTTTTGAGAGTGTAAATACCGTATGAAACCAAATGGACCCGCTAGGGTCCATTTGGTTTCATAGCTGGTATAAATTTGTGTCCATGGTGTTCATAGATGGTTTAAATGTGACATCCTTATAGATTCTATAAGGACGAACACCATCGAGGAGAGCAGGGCAGAGGGGGAGGAGAGGAGAGTCACATGAATTCAATGCAATTAGCTTGCATTCTCAGAGCGCAATGGTGCTCTGAGAATGCAAGCTAATTTTCATGTGGGGAGAGAGAGGAGGAATAGGACAGTATGAAAGAATGTGCTTTGATATCATGCAAGGCTCTAGCATTGTGTACACAGCGTCAGACCGTTATGAGGCAATGGGACATGTATACTGTATAAATAAAAGGACATACTGTATAAAAGACATATAAAAGTCAGACTGTTATGAGGCAACAAGTGTTTTCTTCCATTGAGCTGGTAGCCCTGTGGTGTGTCTGTATTTTCAGAAAGGCACTCTATCACCATCAAAGAGACGTCTCTCTGGGTCATTTCTGTGTGTGTGTGTGTGTGTGTGTGTGTGTGTGTGTGTGTGTGTGTGTGTGTGTGTGTGTGTGTGTGTGTGTGTGTGTGTGGTGTGTGTGTGTGTGTGTGTGTGTGTGTGTGTGTGTGTGTGTGTGTGTGTGTGTGTGTGTGTGTGTGTGTGTGTTCGCTGGCACTGGCAGGCTGTTACCAATGTGAACCTGTTGATCCGTTCATCCAGCACAGCGAGTGAGTTTCACATGCCAACTCCCCAGTACTTGACGCAGCAAGTGTCCATGTCACTTGACATAACAACAAAGAACGCCTGTTGAGCTGAGGAGGGCTTTGGATATAATGTCCGTAGTGGATGATATAGCATGTACAGGTAGTGTTGTAGTGGATATCGTGTCTATAGTGCATATCATGTCAGTCCCTGTGCTATACTGGTGTCATGTCCAGGGGGTGTACTTGTATATTAAGCTGCCTCATGCTACACAAACAGGAGATAGACTCATGCCAAAATGGCCTCATTACACTGAGGAGGCAGAACACAGCATGGTCACATGGTTCAGGTACTCTCGTGAGCCCATAGACTACAATGCATTCTGTAAACTTCCGCTTGTCCTCATTCAATAGAAAAGAGCAAACAAAGTTGTACTGAAAGTCTGTCTAATTCTGTCTCTCGTGTTGGTACATATCTGCAGTTTTATTATTTTATTTAGCCATGTGTCACATGGCTCAGTTTTAGAATGTAAACCAGGCTTTCCTCCGTGGTGGAAAGCCTGGTGACGTGATATTACTTATACTTGCCCCAGAATTTCCAAAACTGTGCTTCCCTAATGCCTGAATATGCTGTCTCAAACTTGCATAAGAGACTGTGATAGTCTGCCTCATTTATCTTCTATTTTGAACGTAAACCCTAACATGTACGTACAGTACAGTAACATCTGACACCGTGTCTTATTATCTGACTTTGTTTCCTTTGTTTCATTTTCTATTCTCTCATTCTTGATTTTTGACTGTGAAACGCTGGGGGCCTCCTATACCAAACAAATCACACCTGTGTGAATCGAAAGGCCATGAGAGCGTACATCATAATACATCATCTCATTCCGGTCCAATCAAATTTTTTGTCCGCATCCTCTTCAATGTTTCTTTTTACGCACCCACACCCTCAAAGCTGGACATAGTATGAGCTCAGGCCCCTCGATAATAATAATTTCACCCATTCTTTCCCATTCTGTAAAAGCAAAATGCAAGTGATGTAAAGTTGAAGTTAAAGAGTTTACTCTGCTTCTTTCTCTCTCTCTTTCTCTGCATCGCCCACGCTTTCTCTCTCTCTCTCTCTCTCTCTCTCTCTCTCTCTCTCTCTCTCTCTCTCTCTCTCTCTCTCTCTCTCTCTCTCTCTCTCTCTGTCTATCTCTCTCTCTCTCTCTCTCTCGTCTGTCTGTCTATCTGTCTGTCTGCCCCCCACCCCACACCCCCCGTTAGAGCAGTTAGTCATGGCGAGAGAGAGAGATAGAAGGAGACTTACAGATTGTGAAAGCCTCATCTATCAAAGCTAAGAACTCAGTGACGTTACAGGGAACAACAGGGAAATAAATGCTGGAGCTATTTTCCTTCAGACGCAAGGGGACCAATAAAAATACTAACATTATGGACGCGAGTGCAAAAAGATCGTCGTCCCAGATCTCTCTCTCTCTCTCTCTCTCTCTCTCTCTCTCTCTCTCTCTCTCTCTCTCTCTCTCTCTCTCTCTCTCTCTCTCTCTCTCTCTCTCTCTCTCTCTCTCTCTCTCTCTCTCTCTCTCTCTCTCTCTCTCTCTCTCTCTCTCTCTCTCTCTCTCTCTCTCTCTCTCTCTCTCTCTCTCTCTCTCTCTCTCTCTCTCTCTCTCTCTCTCTCTCTCTCTCTCTCTCTCTCTCTCTCTCTCTCTCTCTCTCTCTCCCTCTCACTGTGTCTGCCTGTACGTCTGTCTCTCACCTTTATTACTCACTCTATCTCTCTCACTCTATAATCGGCACGATTATGAGTGGATTATGTTCCGAATGAACGAGTGAGTGAGAGAATGAGTGAGTGAGTGTTTGAGTGAGGGAGGAAGGGAGCAAGAGCGGGGTTCCACCAGCTAAGCAATTGAAACAGAGAGAGAGGAAGAAAAAAAATATATATATACAGTATATGAAAGAGAGATGCTCGCTCGAGACCTGAAACATGACGGTAAAAAAAAAAGATCTTAAATTCAATATCTCGTATGAAGAGACATCAAATGCAGCGATGTGAATCTATAAGCCTCCGTGTGAAGCCATCAGCATGAGGCAATCACCCTGAACCCCAGGGGGTCCGACGAGCGAGGCGAGGTACAGGGTCCTCCTCTCCCTGCAAACCGAAACCATTTCAAACTTCCGTTCAACTCCCATTTCTCTTCTCTGTCACTAGACCGCAATCTGTCGCTCCCCGGGGGGCGGGGTCAGCCCCTGGCCTATTCCACGTACGTGCACGCACACGCACGCACACGCAAACACATACACATGCTCCCAATCATAGCATTGTTGTCAGGCAGAAACATCATATATCTATAGGCTACTTATTGTTATTATTTTCTGTAATTTAACAGCCTACTTGATTACACTGCAGTATCACACAAAATAATTGTAATCCATTTTTGGATTAAAAGTTTGGACTTCATGCAAGAGTGGTGAAAGGGTCCAATATACAAACATACTGTACAACCATATAACAGATATTTTCACTACTTAATGGCAATAATGGATGGTTTTGGACATGCTAGGTTTCCTCCCAACAGCAACAGCACAAAACCCACCGTGCACAAAAGCAAGCTCACAGACACACACGTGTGTGTGTGTGTGTGTGTGTGTGTGTGTGTGTGTGTGTGTGTGTGTGTGTGTGTGTGTGTGTGTGTGTGTGTGTGTGTGTGTGTGTGTGTGTGTGTGTGTGTGTGTGTGTGTGTGATTTTCCATCTCCTCTCACTTCTCTTCTCTAACATATTCCTCTTGACTCTGCTGCCCCTCTCTATCTCCGGTATAAATCCAGGCCACATTTAGAGCTTTAACTTTCCGCGTCAAGTGGGTCAGGTCTGCGACTCTCACACAAAGGCCACTTAAACATTCATGAGGCAAAGAAACGCAGGCCTTTACAGGGAAGACAAATTGTATCTGTGATCTTCTTCGCAACAAGAAAACGATATGGAAAAACAAGAGGGGACGGAAAAATAAAACTTTTTCTGCTTGGCTTTTTACTTCTATTCCTCGCGACTCTATTATTGATGACTCATGAATATTCTATAGCGACGCGGCGGTATTATTTAAAGTCCTTTTCTCTGGCTTTGACCACTGCCACCCCTAAACATTGCCTGGAATGATATATAGATTTATATAGAAAGGGATGTTTCACCGATCCTCAACTCATTGTTAACGGATGGGGAGATCAGTAATGTAGTGAGGAAAAGCAATAGCGTAGCTAGCCTACACAAAACAAAATGCTGCCGTTGGAAAATCCTTTAGAACCATTCTTATGCTGCATTGATTGGTAAATGGACCGCATTAGTGTTGGAGTACAACAAGGTCCAATTCCTGGAGAAAAGTATGGCAACTTTTTTGGATTACAGGTATATGTAGGCTAATTCAATGACATCTATCAGAAGTTTTCACTATTATTGATGTACTAAAAAAAATCCTTGAATTCAAATTGTCAATACTACTACTAATAAAATATATATACATATTTACAAATATATATATATATATATATATATATTATATATATATATATATATATATATATATATATATATATATATATATATATATATATATATATATATATATATATATATATATATATATATATATATATATATATTTGTAATATGTATATATATTTTATTAGTAGTAGTATTGACAATTTGAATTCAAGGATTATATATATATATATATATATATATATATATATATATATATATATATATATATATATATATATATATATATATATATATATATATATATATATATATATATATATATATATATATATATATATATATATATATATATTTATATATATTTACCTGTATAAGAAAAAGAAAATGTAATTTGTAATTTTAAACTGAATACAAATTTGACAGAGCAACGTTCGCTGTAGTTAAAGTAATATTGTACCAGGAATATCTTGTCTCTGTTAATGGGCAGAAAAATCATAGGAGTATGTCCAAAGCTGGACATATGATTCCAATTCAAAAGTAGCAAAAATAGCAGATCTAAAAACTACTTTTGTTTTGTGAAAACGCAAAAAAAAGTCTAGTCTACTTAGACTCCAGTAGCATTTGAGGATCTTCTTCCTCCAGAGCTGTGAGGAGAGGATGCATCTCCTCTACCGTGACTACAGTATGGTAGTCCTATAGCACTCTTCCTTACGGCACCATTTGCTTCAATTAAGCAATAACTCACTCCAGGCCACGCTATATTGTCATTATATCACAGCTAAGAGGCGCAGTTCAACCCCCTTAGCTGTGATATAATCACAACGTAGCACAGCCTGGAGTGAGTTATTGCTTTTATAAAACACTGGGCTATGGTAGCGGCCAGTTGAACAGGCAGATAGAGTCTATAGGCTGTCTGGTAATCAGACAGTATGTTGCTCTTCCCTCCAGTTCAACCAGTACATGTGGTTCTCCATGTGGTTCTCAGTTTCTTTTAATGCCAAGGACCCCCAAAATGAACTATATGGCCACAGACCCATATCTCAAAATATTATTTTGTGCCAGGGATTCCCCAGAAGTTGAATTGAGTTATAGTGATATTCTATTGTTAGTTTCATAGGTTCTTAGTTAGTTAGTACTTAAGAGTTAGTACTTAAGATCCTACATGATGCTTTTGATCCTAGATAATGTATTTGATGTATTTTGTTGTTTTTGCTTACTGTTAAGTCACTCTGGATTAAGAGCATCTGCTAAATTGTAAATGGTTAGCTATGTATTGTTTTGGATTACTTTGAGATTTGTCTCAAACAAAGTGTGTTAGAAATAATAATAATGATACAAATATTTGCTTTGCGATTATTCAAATAATCAAAAAGGTAATCAATAGTTGCAGCCCTGCTTGGTCTCTTAGTGGAATCAACTGCTACCAGATAATAAATAACCAATGACACATTTCACATGCTTATCGTCCACAGCTTACAATTACACGTGCTATCAAAGTTGGAGTAACAAAATATGCCTGAAAGGAGTGACTTTTTATACAAACATAATTACAGTTATCAAATATGCCAGCACCATCATTACAGACACATCCCACGCAAAAAACTGTGTTTTATCAAAAGGTCATTCCAATAATAATGTCTAGAAGAAATTGCCTGTCGTAGACAAGACAGCTGCTATGCAACTTTCACATTTACAGTAGATGGTTTTGTCGGGGTGGAAACCTCATATGTCACTGTTATTTTAAAAATGCAAAAATACGGAGCTAAGAGTTTTCTTCTCGACGGTGCCGATATCTACAGGGCACATTGACACAAGTAAAGCAAAGTTGTGTAGTCTACACAACTTGTCCTCACAGGACCATTTGCTTGAAGCAATAACTCACTCCAGACCACGCTTTATTGTCACATTTATAGTAGATGTTTTAGACTAATAGTGGAGTTGCCAGTCTCCCATCTCTTTCCTCACTGACCCGTGTGTGCCTTTGATGCTGTTTGAAGATTTAACACTGACAACGTTTCTCCCTGACAGCCGGCATCAAAGTGGTTGACGGGCCAATTTCGTTTTGCTTAACCACCTTTGCACCTTTTCCAAGGGCATCAATCTCATCGTTCCGCAGCTCTATGCACCATCATGACTGCCCTTTATGGTGGGTTTTATTCTGATCAATCTGTCCACCCCTCCATGGCTGGGCCTGGGAAGTGGTCCGCCCATGTGGGCTCACACATGGGTGGACCTGTCCCAGAGAAGGATGAGGCTGTGGGCAGGGCACTGTGTCAGGCAGCTGGAACTGCTGGCCAGCAAACGGACACTGGTTGAGAGCCAATCGACCTGTCATGATTGTTGTGAATGCAGTGAGGGCTTACTATGAAAGACAGGCAGAAATGACTGTTGCCTCTTTTCCACCAGGGTTGATCCGGTTCAGTTCTTTTTGGTTCTTAGTCCATGAGCCAGACCTCCAGAACTGGAACATTAATTATGTGCAAAAAGAGCCATCTCAACCTGGTGAACCGTTTCCAATTCTGTAGAGCCAAACTTCAGTGTTGTAGATCAGCTCTTTTTTCAGCCAAGACTTTGTGTTGAGGGAGGAAAGAAGGAGCAGGCCTAGTACCAAGCCCTGCAAAAACCCAGTCAACAAAGTATGAATTAGCTGAATAAGTAAACAATTTGATGAACTGAGTATCATCATTTAGGTTGTTTGTTATGCTGTCTATGTAAGTAGATAATAACAATAAAGTAAGTGGTTAAAAAAGAGTCCCTTTACAGATACAGACAACGCAAGCTATAGGGCCTGTTGCTCAGTTACTAGTTAATTCATCACTTAACGCCTTTTGTGAACAACCCTGGGCTGTGGCAACATCTCTAGCGTCAACATTCAGCTCCACGATGAGAAGATGAATATCAGCAAGCCAAAGGACGGCCGATCATCCCCTGGGAGTCAGCAAACACTCCAAATAATAGGCTTCTGCCCTCCTCATTAGTCAGTGTCGTCACATTGGGTCACATTATTAGCAGTGTCTTTGGCTTTAACTGGAAGGCAAACTCTGCTATCGTTGTATAGGATTCCAGTAATTAAAGAGAGCAGGGCGGCTCTGGACGGCCCCAAAGAGCCTCAGTATGGCTGCAGGCTGATGCACTGAAAGACAAAAGGCTTCATCCTCATTCATCACCAGGGCTGGAACCAAACCCACTACATTTACTCAAGTACTGCACTTTGGCTACCAAACTGTGGCACCAACAGCCCCCCACCGCATACTGTATACCCAGTTATGGGGATAACGGCGTTATTGATAACGCCGTTACGTAATCAGATTAGTTTTATTAGTAACGGAGTAACCTAACGAGTTATTTTTGCAATTTAGTAGTTAGTTACTTAGTTACATTTCCAAAAAAGTAACTCGTTACTATAGTTCGTCGCAATTCATTTTCTTGAGATTGCCCGGTGTTTCCTCCTTCTGTTAGGGTAGAATGAGAATAAGCCGACTGCACGTTGTGGCTTCATCCTTCTGTGAGTGATGTGCGTAGTTTACATTTTCTGTCTGCACATCCTGTAAGTCCGCCTAAGAAATAAAAGTAAACCTACTGTCTAGCTAGTGTCTAGTTATACTCTAGTATGAATCTTTTATTTTGAAAAGGAAGAGGAAGAGGAAGTCCGCTGCTAGGATGGGTAGTGAGTCAAGTGACACAGCTACTGTATGCGCGACTTGCTGAAAGTTGTAAACAATGACGCTGTACACTTTGGATTAATTTTTGGATTAACACACGCACTCTCGATTGGGAATCGGCTATAAACTCTGGCTGCGTTATTAGGTGAGTAATGTTTAATTCATTGTTTGGCCGCCGTGCCTTGTCTTTACTGTCTATAGTTCAGGTGGCTGACGATGGTCTGTTGAGAAGCCGGCAGTCCTGGTTGTTTTGTTGTTGCCGCCGGCAGCATGGAGAGGCCATCATGCTCTCTGACTGGTTGCACCGCACACAGCATATTATTGTCTGTACTGTGCATCTGACATACTTTGTAGCAACCTAGTTCATAGTGGGTGACATGGTATCACTGTTGTTGTTGGTGGTGGTGGTGGTGGTGGTGGCGGTGGTTTTTCATGTGCGCACTGGTAATACAATGCAGCTAAATTGTGCATACATTAAAAACAAAGAGAAAAGGAGTATTTTAATTGTGTTCAGGAACGGAAAATAACGGAAAATAATCTATTACGTTACTTTTTATAGAAAGTAACTTGTAACTTAACGAGATTAGTTTTAGGAGGCAGTAGTCCAATAACCTAACGTCGTTAGTTTATAAAGTAACGATACCCAACACTGCATACTGTATACCATACAGTTGTATGCAAAGGTTACAAAAAAAACATCTTAAATATTTTATTTCTTTTACAAATAATCTTTGACTCAATAGGGGCTGCTCCTGTCACAGCTTGATGATAGCATATGTCCTTGTGTGGTCCAGCCCTATGGAATGTATAGAACATGCACATAATAAAAACAACTTCCTGAGGTAATTCTGAGCACCAACATTGTATATGCCTTTTATTAGCATGTGCATTCCATACATTCCATAGGGCTGGATGGACTTATGAGTATGACACCATCAACATACGACAGGAGCAGTCCCTATTGAGTGAAAGATTCTATTAATTAAAGAAATACAATATTTAAGGTGTTTTAGTGTTTTATTCTATTCACGTATAACGTTTTAAGGCGCATTTGTCTTATTAGCCAGGGACCACTTTAATAATTAAATGTACTTCTACTCCACTAGATCTCAGAGGCAAATAAATTATAGTACTTTTTTTCTACGCTACAATTATTTGAAAACATTAGTCTCAAGTTAATCTTAGATTGTGACGCAAAACTTTGTCCATCCAACAATAGCTGGTCTACAAGCTTGTGCATGCTGTGTTTTACAGGACATTATTCTGCATAATGATAACTTTTATTTTTGATAACCTAAGGCCAAGTTTTCTGAAAAACTTTGGAAAGTTTGAAAATCAGTATTCAACAATGTTGCTTTATACTATTATGTATAGCAACAACTACAATCAGAGGTGTTCCCAGGTTTGAAAGGTATAATGTGTAAATGTATACATTCCATCATATGTATAGTATATTTTTGAGCCAATACTTATATTTCTACATTGAGGCAATCTTGGCACTGCTACTTTTACTCAAGTAAAACAAAAAAAACATAGAAGTACTTCTTCCACGGTGTATAGAATTCCAGTAATTAAAAAGAGATGGGGCTGTGCTCTCCAAGCCTTAAAGAGCTGCAATATGGCCACAGGCCTCTCCGTGGAAAGACAAAGCCTTCATTTTCATCATTACTCAAAGTGGCACCAGACCGATACGGTACAGTGCGGGTTGTTTCGCTGCTGGAGCTCATAGAAGAAAAGAATAAGAAGCATCAGAAACTAGAAACTCGCTCCGGGTTTCCTTGTACAGACACAAAAAAGGCTGTCCTCATCGTTAGTGTGAACCAGTGTTGCCAGATTTCACAAGAGAATCAAGCAACCGGGACCACGAAAACAAGCCCAAATAGTGACTTTAACACATTTCTTTTTTTTTAAATAGCTCACAAAGTGACACAATGCGATATGTTGCGAGCTTGTAGTTCTGCCATTGTCAAAATAATATATTTTTTGTAACATTTAAATAACATTTAAGTTTTTGCAAGTATAGACAGTGTGCAGGCCTCTATTTGTACACTGGTACATTTATCCTGATTAAAACATTTAAATGACACAAATCTGGTAGGGGGTCCCTGGTACAGCATATTTTCAACTGTGGGGGTCCGCGGATGCATACTGTACATACCAGTAAGACACCCTGAGGGCGAGAAACAACAGGTGTGGGAATGACCAAATAGTATGTTTGAGAACCGGTTTTAACAACACCAGGAAACAAGCCCTATAAACTATACTGTACAAGTCTCCTGTCCACACACACAATATACAGTAAGTGGCTTTACAGAAGCCCACAGTTGCTTGTAATAAGCAGACTTGGCAACACTGGTCCTCTTCGTTATGGTGTGAAACCTAATTTTGATCCAGTAGTCTGCCAGCTAGCTTGGCATCCCTCTCAACCGCGTCTACAACTGACATTAGCCTCCCTCGCTGCACCGTGTTGCGCTATTCCCCACGGAGTGGGGCAACCGGGCGCACTAAGCAGACAAAGCCAGTTCTCATCATTAAGCGAAGAAGACCAAGGCTAGCGCCGCGGCTAGCTGTGTATCGCCAGTGGCGCGGACAAAAGCCACATCTGGACCATTAGAGCGGCGAGTGGCAGGAACCTCTGTCACGTCGGAGCGTTCCCCCTCTAGAGGCAGACGCGCAACAACACACAACCCCAAGACCGCTGCTCCGTTATGTATGCCCCGCCGTGCCAACCATAATGAACCCACCAGGGATGGGGAAACACGAGCAGAGACAGAAGGAGAGAGGAAGAGAGACAAACAATAAGACATACAGACAGAGAATAAGAGTTAAAGTCAGACAGACAGACAGACAGACAGACAGACAGACAGACAGACAGACAGACAGACAGACAGACAGACAGACAGACAGACAGACAGACAGACAGACAGACAGACAGACAGACAGACAGACAGACAGACGTTGAAGAACTTCTTGTTAAATGTGAATGCAAATCAAAGATGTTAGACGTGCGAGCGGGAATTTCTGGCAAGCTGAATATGTATATCAATGAGTTTACGCACTGCGCCAGTAAGAAACATACTGTGGAATTGAACCAAACACCATCTCCTTAAACTCCTGCCATCTGTTAGGAGGTTCAAGAGCATCTGGCCAACAACTTTCAATAGGATTGTATCTATATTGCATTTTTTTTGCCTCGTGCAACCTGGCTATACTGTTTATACAGGCGTATCCGCTAAGCCAATGGGAGTTAAAACCCTATATAGTCTGTTTTTGCGGCACCTGGAAGTTATGACATGAGTCATTCTTAGTCACCGAAGAATGACCAATATAGTCTACTCTCCCTACTGTTTGAGGGGAGCTAGTATATAGTATAGTGCAGGGGTCGGCAACCCAAGATGTTGAAAGAGCCATTTTCGACCCAAAATTAAATTCAAAATCTGTCTGGAGCCGTTTTTTTTTTTTTTTTTTCCTGAGAGTGTGCAAATGTGAACCAAATGGACCCTGGCGGGTCCATTTGGTTCCATTTGCACACTCTCAGAAAAAAGCTCCTCAAAGCAACTGTCAGACAGCGCAACGCGTTTTGGGTGACTGAAATGTTTATATTATTTTGGTGTGGATCACCCCAGTGTGTGTATGTAATAATGCTACAGCCACTGAGCCACTAGGGCTGTGTTCTGGAGCCGCATGCGGCTCAGGAGCCGCAGGTTGCTGACCCCTGGTATAGTGACTATACTATACTATACTACACTATACTATACTATATTATAAAGTGATGATAAAAACAGTCAGAAGCTGAAAGGTGACGTGGTCCACCCACCATCTCCGGGGTCCACGATCTCCACGGTGGCGGTGCCGGGGAACTCCAGCGCTGCCATCACCGGCTCCGACAGCAGGATCTGGAAGTTCTCTGACTGCTCGTACTTGCCGTCCGGCAGGACGCGGACCTTCCACGTGGCCCGGGTCTGACCCGGGTTGAACTGCACCTGCTTCTGGGACTTGCCCTTGAAGTCGTGGTCCTTTTCCGCTGTGCCGTCCTGGGTGCCGATGCCTGGCATCACAGAGAGACAGACAGACAGACAGTGATTAATTATCATCTAGTTATCATCGAGTAGATCAGGGAATTTCAACTTTTTTGATACCAGGGCCCACCATTTATTCAGCATTTGAGCCACGGACCACCATTTGAGGACATTTTAGCCCCACAGACCCCAAAACTAAAGATTTCTTTGTCCACAATACCAGGCTGGATTTGGGAAACAAAACCGTCACACATACAAACCAAAATGACCATTAATCTTCTACATTCTCTAGTTGTGTAGACTGGGGCTAATTAAGATAATGAATATTTTAACTCTTGAGAGCGTAAAGATGAAACCAAATGGACCCGCAAGGGTCCATTTGGTTTCATTTCCACGTTCTCAAGAGTTACATCTGGTTAACCAACTTAGCTGGAGTTTATTAAAAAGAAATAGGATCCGGCAGGACAGCACGCATATCTCAAAAAACACAATACAACATCTCGACATGCGTTCCTGACAAAGATCCAAAGCGGTCTAAAAGTTGAATTCTTCTCCATGAAATAAAGATTTGGAGCTCATGTTCTTTCATCCTAAATATTTTACAGAGAATCTACATTAATATTATTTAAGTAGTGTTCAATTTGTTGATTGTCAGTTTTAGGTGCTGTAATTTAGGTGCTGTTAGGTGATGTAATGAATGAATAATTATGTAATTAAGTATTGTCATGACTATTATCTCCTGCATGTGCGGGTGTGGGGGGGTACTTGCCCCTCACTGGGCTTGCGCACAAGTGGGCCATGTATGGCCTACTTGAGTGAATTGAATGCGCAGGTTGGCACTCGTCAAGAGTGCAGTTCTAGACTTTTTTGAGTCGATTTGTTTAAATTGCAGAATAATAGAGAAAACATCGGCAGAACACTAACATTATTATTGTGGTGGCATGATTGCTAATAAAGCACTAATGGCTATTTGCAGCTCTACTAGGAGAGAGAGAGAGAGAGAGAGAGAGAGAGAGAGAGAGAGAGAGAGAGAGAGAGAGAGAGAGAGAGAGAGAGAGAGAGAGAGAGAGAGAGAGAGAGAGAGAGAGAGAGAGAGGACAGAGGAGGGAGGTATGAAGCAGATGAAATGGAACAATATTTCCACCCTTTAAATGTGTTTTATGACGGGAGGGGTGTTATTTTTCTTGGCTGCAGAGTGCAGCGCGCTGACAGGGAAAGCAACGTGTGAAATGAATTTGCCTCAGAAGTGTTTAAATAAGCACGTTCTTCCACCTCCGCTACTGAGACGGATTACTTACTAACACTTATTCCCACAGGGGAAGGTGCACTGCTGTACGCGTGCACGTCATTTCACGGTGTCTTTATGTGTGTGTGTGTGTGGGGGGGGGATTACCAGGGTCCGTGCCCGTGTGCAGGTGCATGGCATGTGTGTGTGAGAGAGAGAAAAAGGAATATGGAGAGAGAAACAGTGTATTTCTCCTAGATCATTTAAACTAGTTCATGTGGTGATCTATTGCATGTTCTGTGCATCGATACACAGCAACATAAACATATACCGCCGGCTGTTCAGAGCACAGCTTACTGTACTATGCTGAAAGTGAGTGATTGAAAGAAAACAAAATAATTATTAAACATTTTAATTTGTGTCTCTGTCGCATCAGCATTATACACCTTAAATAAACGTAGCCTATACATATAGTATATTCAAAAGAGACAGTGTCATAGCCAACATACGCACAATAAAAGGTGCACCAAAAGGTGCAGATTCTCAAAATAACAATATTTTCTTTTGTCCGTAAGCCACCGCCTCCCTCTGTGGAAATTGCCTGCATTTTTATTAACAAGTGGTATTTCAAGGGGGAGTTTTTAAACCAGGCTACGGTATGTCTGGGTGAGACATGACCTTTGACACAATCTAAAGGTCCCGATAGAAGATCAGGGAAAACAAATACAACCACCAAAACAGTTATATTATATTAATACCCGACCACAAGGTTCTACCACCTTTTTGAAATTCAGTGCCATGTTTTTATTTTCTAAATAGAGTAGCTGTGACACCACAAAATTGCAGCATATTTTGAGTGTCCATGAACATAACCTTTTCTCTTCTTTTTAAATATTCTCTCAGATTGGTAGAATATAATTATAATTAGACTCTAAATTCACCTCCACCTATCCCCCAGATTCCCTCCCCAGTCAGAGTTTTATTGAACACAGAAATATGTGCAGGATATAATTGACGTACAAATGCGAGGGATTTTGTTTATTTGACTAAAATCTCTCTCTCTCTCTCTCTCTCTCTCTCTCTCTCTCTCTCTCTCTCTCTCTCTCTCTCTCTCTCTCTCATTATACACTAATACCAGTGGAATCGGAACCGCTGCTAAAGGATGCCTATACACTTACAACATAACATACAGTTTGGAGAAATTCATTCCCCCCCCACGTGTGTGCCTCAAATAAAGTCGTATTGTTGATTCCTTTAAAGGATACTGAGTTTGGTATGCATTGGGCCACACAGACCACCATAAAGTCTGAGTGCTATAGAGCTGTAATGGTCCACTTGGTTCTTAACTACGTACGCCAATTTGGTAATAACTTTACTCTTAAGTAGGAAGAGTATTTCCAAAATGGCTTCATGTGCATAGAGCCTACTCAATTATTGAACTGGGGACCCCCCCTGGAAACCCCTTCAAGAACCCCTGGGGTCCACGGGCTGCAGTTTGAGAACCGCTGCACTTAGCGATCAGAGCAAGTGGCGAGTGACATTTATACTCACACGCACACACACACACACACACACACACACACACACACACACACACACACACACACACACACACACACACACACACACACACACACACACACACACACATACCCACACACACATACACACACTGAAAAAAAAAAGATTCCAGCGTGAGGTAGGATGTGATGAACTTTAGATGGTTCGAGTCTGGCTGTGCGTCTCGGCATGGAGCACGCACAGCCAATATCCAGAGGTCAGCAGGGGTCAGGACTCGGCAGGGGTGGGATGGAGACGTACCGAGTCAAGTGCTTTAGATGTGGGGAGACTTCCAGCAGAGAGGCCGGTCCCTTCTGTTTGTGCCTTTTTTCCATAACTCACTCCCTCCGAGGGGTCTTTGCAAAAAGGGAAGATGTTTCATCATCCCTGCAATGCTTTCTGTGTTCTCCTAACCTGAGTTGAGGGAACCCCGGGGGCTGTAGCTACAGTACGGCAACTCAGAACTACATTGCAAAAGAGAGAAGACAACGGGGTATTGCAGACGCATCCTAACTGGGCAACATCTCAAACAAAACTAAGTTTAGTTTCCACCTATACTTTCACTAAGTAGGAAATTGCTTTGATTAGGCTGATATTATCGGTGTGGATGATGCCACGGTTTTCATAATCCAATAAAGCTTAAATAATGTAAAATAAAGATGCATCAGCACCCTGAAGTTCCTGTGGTGGTTGTTAGTGTCTACATCTCATCTCATTAAAAGATTTAGTGAAAACCGTCTGGCAGGCATGTGAGTTATGACTTTTTCAAAGCTCCCAATTTTGACCTTTACGTAGCCGTGACTTGTACAATAAATAGTATTCGTCGTGTGAGCCGTCCCTGGTTGAAAATGTCATGTCTCTCCCAATTGCCGTGCTCAGGGGGGATTTGCTCGGCCGTGGCGCACAAAGACAAAGGCAATACACCGATTCAGCCCTTCCGGGGCTTCGACCCCTAAAATATGATATTAAATCTTCCTTCCCTGACAGGTGACCTCTTATCAAAGGATGAGAGATGAGTAGAAGGAGAGGAAGGGAGGGACAGACAGACAGACAGACAGACAGACAGACAGACAGACAAACAGACAGACAGACATAGACAGGACAGATGGAGAAGACAGGAGGGAGCCAGGTGCGGGTGCTGCTGGGTGTGATGTTTGTGTCAGGAGAGGAGAACAGTGTGTGTGTGTGTGTGTGTGTGTGTGTGTGTGTGTGTGTGTGTGTGTGTGTGTGTGTGTGTGTGTGTGTGTGTGTGTGTGTGTGTGTGTGTGTGTGTGTGTTAAAGATCTCAACGGGCCTGAAAATGAAGGCCCGGCCCTACCCGGCCCTAACAGTTCAGGCCCTAGGCCCTACCCGGCCCTACTAAATGGAATAGATTTTAGGCCCTACCCGGCCCTAAACTGTCGGGGTTGGGCAAAATTTGAGAATTCGCCACAGATTAAAATTGAAATGGCAATCAGCACCATCTTCATAATAGGTAAATACAGAAAATAACTATTATTCTTACTATATTAAAATAATCCAATATATATTATTTTTTCATGGGGCCCTAGGCCCTACCCGGCCCTATTGATTAGGATAGATTTTCGGCCCTACCCGGCCCTAAATGTCGGGTCGGGCCTGTTCGGGTTCGGTTCTGGTCGGGTTCGGGCAGAGTTTGAGAACTCTAGTGTGTGTGTGTGTGTGTGTGTGTGTGTGTGTGTGTGTGTGTGTGTGTGTATAGAACAGAAGCAGGCTAGGAAGCAGAGAGATGGACCAAACAGGAGGAGACGACACATAGAAGCCAACAGACTGTTTAAAAGAGTGAAAACATTTTATATCCCATACTTTTGCTTAATGTATTCATCCACCTGTCTGTTATTGCTGGCCTTTGATTTCCTATTATATTTGACTATACAACCAATTGTTTGAATTCATAGTAGTTTATATCAGGGGTTTTCAACCTTTTTGATACCAGGGCCCAGTATTTATTCAGCATTCGAGCTACAGAGCACCACTTAAGGACATTTTAGTCTCAGACCAAAAACTAGATTTTGCGTTTTTCCCCAATATGGATTTCTAGTCGTGTAGACACGGGCTAATTCAGATGATGATTTCATTTGATTTCATGTTTACGCTTTGAAGAGTTACATCTCGTTAACCAACTTAGCTGGGGACCTCCTGGAAACATCTCAAGGACCACTGGTGGTCCCCGAACCACGGTTGAAAACCACTGTTATATATGATGTATAAATTCTTTGCATGGGGTTCTTGTGTTTTTTTAAATTATGTCAGCGAATTGATCATCATCACAAGCTGTACGTCTGATCTAATTAGTCTCTTGCTCTACTGTGATTGGTTGTTTGTTTTTCAAATGTTCATGTATAAGTAACTTTGTCAACATGATGCTATGCCTGAGGTAGGTCTGGAGGAACCAAAACGTGGCTTTTCAAGCAGATATCAGTGTGCGGACTTATCTTCTTCTATTCACTTCTTGTAAAACAGATTTTTATACTTAAGCATTGATACATTCACTTGCAGTACATTCACAATATTTTAGGTACTTCCACTACTGCCCTACAGTGCTTTGAGCAGCATTGGACAAATCAGATAAAATCAGACATTGCGCATGATCCATTAATGAATTTAAAATATTTAAATAAAATATGGAGCGAGGTTGAGGCAGAGGCACAAAGCTAGGTTAACCAATATTTAGTGTGAAGTGCCAATATCTGAATGCATAATGCTGCCATTCCCATATTGTGCTCAGGTGTTGGAGCTTAAATTTATCCACTACACATGCCTCTAATATAAAAGAAGTACAAGGATGTCCTGCGATAACTCGACCGCTTTGTATATTCTGCTTCAAAACAGACCAAACAGATGGTTCTGTTATGCTTCTGTTAGGCTCTGTTATTTAACCAAAACCATGACAAGGGCAATGGATATTATGACACTTATTTTAACTATGGATGCACTAAACCAAATGTCTCATACAGTGACAAATAAAGATCTTATCTTATTTAAACAGGTCACAAGACTCTGAACCCAAGACCTGAAACCTATTCTACAAATGCCTTTTAAACCAGTAGTTTTCAAATATCAATTAAAAATATGAATTAATAAGTATTGAAGATTTGTTTTAAAACATGTAACAAAAAATAGCAGGTACAAGCTCGCAGCATAATGTCACAAAGTGAACATTAAATGTAAAATTAGTGCTGCACGATTCTTGCTGAAACATGAATCCCAATCTTCAGCAAGATTTGATCCACAATTAAGATTCTCACACTATTCTCTTTTTTTCCTCAAAAATACTGTATGTATTGTCTTTATACTACTGGTACATTAGCGAATGTTCAGATGCAGGAGAGTTTCTTTCTATGATATTCTGTGGTGTTATATCTTGTTTGAACGTGTGCGTGCGTGCGTGCGTGCGTGCGTTTGTGTGTGTGTGTGTGTGGGGGGGGGGGGGGGGGTGTGGGTGTGTGTGTGTGTGGGGTGTGTGTGTGTGTGTGTGTGTGTGTGTGTGTGTGTGTGTGTGTGTGTGTGTGTGTGTGTGTGTGTGTGTGTGTGTGTGTGTGTGTGTGTGTGTGTGTGTGTGTGTGTGTGTGTGTGTGTGTGTGAGGGCGCACGCGCGTGTGGTGATGAGAGCATGTGAAAGAGGCTTTTATGCGTCCCCCTGAGAAACTTTTAACGTCCTCCCATGAGGACACGGACACGCAAGCGTTCATGCACGCACGCACGCACGCACACGTACGTACACACACACACACACACACACACACACACACACACACACACACACACACACACACACACACACACACACACACACACACACACACACACACACACACATACGCACACACACACAGGTCCCCTCGAAAATGAGATGATCAAGGGGTTTATCCTTTTATATTTTTACCCACGATTTTACAACCCATTTTTTTCCATTCATTGGGCCGCCTCAGCATCACAGGATTCACTCAGCCAATCACACACCATCGTCACTCCATCTTCATAGTGACTATTTAAACCTGAAGTTTGCATTGTTCAGTCTGCTTGCTGCACACACGGATACTGCTGTGCTGCCATGCCTGCAATAAGTGAGAATGATACGGAAACTGTGCGTTTTTTATTATGGATCCCACCCGATTGTCTGGCACAGGCCCAATGGGGGCCCCAATGGGGCTTATCTGCAGCAAAGAGCGAGGGATGGCTCTATGCTGAGCTGTACTACACGCAACACACTGACTGTTTGTTTAAAATAGTTGCTCAACTGTGCTACTTTACTGCTACTGTATGTGGATTATTCCTACCATATAATGTATTCAGAATCACTGTATATTCTAACGTGATGATTGAGTTTAAACTGAGTAACACACTGTCTGGAAGACAGAATGGGCACATTCAAGTCACCTGTGTTTGTGGAGGGCGTTTCAGAAATGGGATGAACATGTCAGCTTAATTTCTATTGGGTTTTTATTGATGTGATAATGAATAGGTCATCACACACCGTGTCAGAGTTTGGAGAACCATCAGTGGTTCTCAAAGTGCTGTGCAGGGTCATCTCTCAGATGATTATAAGCACCTTTCTGCTGGTTGTATTGAACCTCCAGTCTGTAGTGGAATCTGTAGTGGAAAGTTGAATATTCAACTTCCTAGCATCTGATTGTATTGTCACTAATTATAATATTATTATATTATAATAGGTGGATGTGAGGACAGCTATGAGGTATGGTAAGGACAGTGTAAGGTACTATAAGGACAGAGGAAAGACACACACACACACACTTGAGCTTAAATACTCGACGTGTTGTCGGCTTTGAAAATCACTATCCGGCGGTGACACCGTTGCACTGCTGCAGAGTAATTAGTCTGTGCAGTATGGTATATGGCATATACAGTAGCAAAGGACTGTGTTTGAACTCACAGTCAATAAGAACTGACGACACACTCGATACAAGCTATCGAGTGTCCTTGAAGCGCTTGAAGAGTCTATTCCTGTCAAATCATTTGCTGTCGGGCGGAAATTCTTTGTATGTTGAAAAAAAATAATACTTTCCAAGAAATGGAGGGGAGGAAAAAATTGTTTCCCAAAGGCGCTTAGACAAGCTGTTGTTAATATTTCTTCACTGCTTCAATATTAAAACCTACAGACGCACTTTCTGTGCGTCCACTTGTTTTCAACATTTCACTGTCATTAATATACCATAGAGGTGTTGTGTGGACAGTCTCCCATTTTGTGTCTCCGAGAATGGCAAGGTATGAAAGAGGTGTAACAATATAGTAATCAAAAAATATTGATTTTAAGTAGTACATTGTTATGTAAACAGAAAATATTGCACCGTTTTACTTTGAATCTTATCAATTTGCAATGTAAAGAATCTGTATCGAATCGGTACTGAAACGTTACCAATACTAAGGATTTGTGCAATGTACAACTGTATTTATTTTAAGAAGGAAAACACATCAGGTGTTCGGATACTATGTCCATCAATATGCCAGATCACTGTTTTTACTTACGTATTTATACATTCTAAATACAATTGACACATATTTAATACATTAAATAGTTACTACATTGATTTCAAACCACTGATTCATATTGTATTGCCTTAATGAACCAATATCGTCCATGGAAGACACAGGGAACAACATCTTGATGACATTCCCCCCCCCCCCCCCCCCCTCCTCCCCTCAGGGCGCCCCAGGCAACTGCCTAGTCTGCCTGATGGCAAAAACGCCCCTGGTGTAGAGAATGTTCGGCATGCAGTATGGCATTCACACCACCACAGACAGACAGGCAGACAGACAGACAGACAGACAGACAGACAGACAGACAGACAGACAGACAGACAGACAGACAGACAGACAGACAGACAGACAGACAGACAGACAGACAGACAGACGGTACCTATGAAGGAGGTCTCTCCCAGGTAGCCACGTCTCTGTAGGACCACCTCCAGGAACTTGTCCCCTTCGTCCACCACATAGTACTCTCTCTCCAGGGAGATCCAGGCCCAGTCCAGACGGAACTGTTGTCCCTTCAGCTTGTTTCCACCTGGACAGAGGAACACACAATCAACATTAGCTGTCATTATCATCACTGTGTTCCAGTGGTACAGCAGGGGTTTTCATCAGGTGGTCCAGGGACCACCAGCAGTCCCTGAGAGGATTCCAGGTGGTCCCCAGGCTTATTGATGGAAGGTTTACACTCCCAAGTGTTAAAATATTCACCATCTGAATTAGCCTACACAGTCTACACAACTAGAGAATATAGAAGATTAATGGTCATTTTGATCTGTATGTTTGACTGTTTTTGTCTTTTCCGAAATCCAGCCTGGAATTGTGAACAAAAGCAAAAGAAATCTTTAGTTTTGGGGTCTGTGGGGCTATAATGTCATCAAATACTGGGCCGTGGGTCAAATGCTGAATAAAAAAAGTTTGAAAACAACTGATGTACAGTACAACGAAACAATAAAAAGTATGGCATGCCAGGTCATTAAATTAACCAAACAAATCATCACATCTTTGATAATAATAAATGTACAGTACATAGGTCTATGTTACTCACATTACGCTGCATGGTGCCTCTGTTTTGGTCAAAATCTGTTAAGAGTTTTCATGTAGACCATATTTTATTTTAAAACAGCGAAAAATAGCTGATCTACAAATCTTTAGAGATCCATCATATTTACAATTTGTCCTTGTAGGGTGTATTTGGCTAGGAAAATGTCTCCTGAAAGTTATGGACCTCTATTATTATTAGTATTATTATGATTATTGTTATTTTCAAGGTTTGTCAGCAGTGCTCGCTCTCTCTCTCCCCCTCTCCTCTCTCCCTGGCAAAAAGGATTATTTGTAGTATTTCACGCATTTTTTTCCATGATGTGAGCTGTTTAAACTAGAGCACGTCCAAGACCTCGCAGCAATTTAATGTTTAATGCGTAGCCCGAGCCTTCTCTCACTGAAAATAAACAAATAAGAAAACATTAATTTGAAGACTTGTGTTGAGGAGGAGTGCATGCCGGGGCATACAGTATCTTAATATAGCACATCTCAATAGAAGAGCGTCGGTCGCGCCGTCTCCTTCCGCATCGCTCCGCTTTAATTCCACCATACAACGTACAGAAGCGTGCCGGTTGTTTTTAATAAAAAATCGGTTAATAAAAAAGGCAGAGGAAATTCTATGATCGCAGCAGGGAGGCATCCATGTGGTGCAAAAGTCCACTGGTGTCAAATGAAATGTCTATGTTAGACCTCATCATAACTTCATTAGGTTCACTGGAGAAGAGTTTTTAATACCAGGACTAGCAGGAATAGCCGAATTACAAGTACTGTGTGCACTGTCTAGTGAGTGTTTTGCTGTTAAATTGTCCCAAAAGTGACAAAAAAAACAAAGATATCCTGAAAGATGTTTCAGAAAGCTTTACACCCTTGCCAACATGTACAAAAAGCGTTGCAGTATGACAGAGCTCTGTTTAGAACAATGCTATGCACTCCCTCCAGCAATACAAACTGTCCCCATTTACCTCCAATGGTTTTATCATGTTTTGACACTTGCTTTTAATTGAATGGAATTGTTTTTAAGGGAGG
>CM076975.1:28545457-28722957 GCA_039105355.1 Benthosema pterotum | reverse complement strand
AGTATAAAGAAACCACTTTTGGGATTAGCACTAGATTTAGCTATTGAAAGCATTAGCATGAGCTTTAGTTATTGAAAAACAGCAAGTTTACAAGCTGCTATGATCTTGTACCGTATATACTGTATATGCGCTTGCTATGCAAAAACCTGAAAATGCAGCACAAATCTTTCCATACTCTGTCACAAATTTAAAACAATGTTTTTTAACCAAAATATTTTGCTGCTGGAGGGGTCTCTGGAACTACATATTTTTAGACAGTGGGTCGGTGTCCATACAGTATATAAAGGTTCTTGATACCAGTGACATAGAAACATTAGTGTTTCTTTTCAGAAAACTGTCAGGATCTCAGGCTAAAGGATGGAAAGTTGGTTAACCAGAGGTAACTCTTTGAGAGTGTAAAAATGAAATCAAATGGACCCTTGCGGGTCCATTTGGTTTCATATTTACACTCTCAAGAGTTAAAATATTCACACTAGAGAATGTAGAAGATTAATGGTCATTTGGTCTGTATGTTTGACTGTTTTGTTTCTCAAATCCAGCCTGGAATTGTGGACAAACAAGTTTAGTTTTTGGGTCTGTGTAAAATGGCATCAAATGGCGGTCCATTTTGATGCCAAGTATTGGCATCTAAATGTACAGCACAAATACTAAATGTACTCAGTTACTTTGCTACCCGTGCCAATATAGGATGGATGACCTCAGATGAGCCGGTGCTCAGAACAAACAGACAAAAGGCTCTCCTCCACATGTCTCTCCATCAGAATCACTTCAAACCCCTGCGAGTGGTTTGCAGGATAAAAGACCCTTCACAAGGTGCTGACCATGGGGGAAGAAGAGGCCGCTTTGAAATCATCCTCAATGGAGCTAAATTCACTTCACAGGCTGCTCTCAAAGGGCCTCCGTCTGCACCCAAACACTTACACTGCGTTTTCTTTCACCCAATTAGGCGTCATAGCCTTCACACTGTGCTGCTGGGCCACAAACCTCATATCTCTATAGAGTATTTAAGCATGTTTTTTTTTAGTATAATTAATGCCCATCTTATTAAAGTAGCAAAAACCGCCGACCCACCTATTGCTATTTGTGACATTTAAAAGAATATATTGAACCGAAAACAAAAGCCTTCACGTTCCTCTCTTTCCCCCACCTTCTTTGTTTTTATGAATTCAAATGTGCATTGTGTAATGTGTTTTCTGTGCCTGATGTTTTGTTTAAGGCACACCGAGCGAATTGCCTTGTCGTAGAAAAATGCGCCGCTATAGAAATAAACTCGCCTCGCGTCAAGACTGAATAATGGAATCCACTGAAACACAGCTTCTTTTGTATACTTTTGCTTGGTAGAGGTGACAGTTTGAGAACTTATGAGGTTTCTACCTGAGATGTGGAGAGGAGAGGAGAGGAGAGGAGAGGAGAGGAGAGGAGAGGAGAGGAGAGGAGAGGAGAGGAGAGGAGAGGAGAGGAGAGGAGAGGAGAGGAGAGGAGAGGAGAGGAGAGGAGAGGAGAGGAGAGGAGAGGGGAGAGGAGAGGAGAGGAGAGGAGAGGAGAGGAGAGGAGAGGAGAGGAGAGGAGAGGAGAGGAGAGGAGAGGAGAGGAGAGGAGAGGAGAGGGTGTTTGATGACAGCCTGTGTGTACAGTGCAGTCACAAATCTCCTCTCTGCAGGCTGCCCTGAGAACAGATGTCCAGTCAGTCAGCAGAGCGCTTGAAAGGACTCAAACTAATGTTGCGTACTTAACTGATGTTACAGGTTCTTGGCTTACAGTGCTTGCGAACCTACTGTAGTTTTACTGAGGCCCTAGCTTGTCAAATGAAATGACGCCCCACTGATTTTTCTGTAAATATACTTTCACTGCTCCTAGTATTGCTGATGTCTTGTATGTATAGGATAGTATAGTACAAGGGGAATGAGACCCCAGGACTGTTTGCAGGATTATTTTATCCTTTAGCCTAGGGATATACTTTAGAGTTCTATTGTCTTCGGAGTGCCAAAATGTTTTAAATCAATTAAAACATTAATTTGAATTAAAATCTATATTTCGATGCAGCTAGCTTTGTGTTGTTACACCCCAATTCTCTAAGCAAAGTCTTTCCTGTCTGTCACATGGTTATTTCAACACCAGCGCATGGTCAGCACGTTTATACATTCATGAGGCAATAATCCATTCATCCATTAGTAAACAGAATGGGCTTTATTTGCGTCATGTAAACCAATCTGTGTGTATGTTGCTTGATTTGTCACCGCTATGATCATGCATAGTTTAGTAGGCACTTGCACGCATGAGCATGTGCACACACACACACGTGCATGAACATGAACATGAACATGCGCATGCACTCACGTGCGCGTACACGTGCACACGCACATGCACACGCACACAAGATAAGCCCACACATAATCTGCATCCACGTACCATTGCTGTGGTAGGAACCTGTTATCTCCATAGTTTAACTAGTTTAACTGTTTCTTGGTTGTTGTTTTTTTCTTGAAGCCCAGCTTGATATGCCGTTACATAAAAAAATCATAAGTAGATTTGCTGTACTACTGTTGCTATTTTTGAATATGAATCCTGGTGGAAAGGTCACTATGAATGTTCAAGTTAACGCTTCAAAATAAGAATCTTCAAACATCTTTCAGATCCGAGATGAGAGAAGTGTTGCGCCAGAGTTGCGCCAAAATCACACCTTCTTCTCAGGAAAAAAAACACTAGCATTTTTACCTTCGCTAGGGTAATTTATTGAACTTGTGACTTCAAACATGTTTACATTTTACATTCCGTTCATACGCATGAAAGCCAGCGGGGTTGCTCTGACTTCAGACTGCATCTGAGCTACACACAATTCTACACCACCATCACGCACCTTTCTAGTTTTCTCAAGCCCTTAAGCCACTGTCTGCTATGTCTATTTAAGTTCTATAACCCATTTGACCTGAGAACTGATCCTACAAAATCTTCTATGTCAGTTGTCCTCAATATTTCATGTCAAGGATTTTTTTTTATTGACCAGAGGAATGGATATCAAAAGAAAGGGAATGTATTGTATTTTTAAGTTACATTATTGTTCTTGCTATAAAATAGCTATAGCAATGTTAAAAGTAGACTACTCATTACAGTATGTCACATAATTATCATCTCTTCAGTAATACTTCATTTACAAGCTTCAGAAATAATAATTGAAGGAATTGCAGTAAACAGGAGTTAGGGATCAAAACACTGATCCGCATTATGTTCAGTCCATTTTGTAATGTCATGCTGTCTTCTGTTTGTCGGTATTTGAGGCATTTAGCGGCTGAATTAATTACACACCGTCACCGAGTTTGCAAACAAGAGAGAGCACACGAGAACATTGGGCGTGAAAGCCGGAACAATGGATAGGAGATTGGATCGAGGTGTTTACTTAATTCAATCTTTAATTAAAAATGAATTTGAGCAAAGCTCCTGTCGTGTATCCCGCAGAGCTTCAATGGAGCCGCGCTCAAGTCACCTTTAAATTACAAGATTAGAGAATATGAATTGATTGCCATGCTATGGATCCATGCAGTGTGTGGGTTTTAAATGCTGTTGTACTCCACGGAAAGTTTGAACTCATAAGGTTTTGATTTCACTTTACACTCTCTGTGTTGAGGTTAACATGGGGGAGGGCTAATTAAAAGTCACTGCATTTAATGTATATTGCGGTGGTGTGGGTTGGTCCCTGTGTGTGTGTGTGTGTGTGTGTGTGTGTGTGTGTGTGTGTGTGTGTGTGTGTGTGTGTGTGTGTGTGTGTGTGTGTGTGTGTGTGTGTGTGTGTGTGCGTGCGTGCATGAGCATGCGTGCGTGCACAAGATTAATGTTAAGTTTGCAGGCATAGCAGTTTTGCATATCGTCTGTTGACTGGAATGTCCAAAGGCACTTCATTTACTAGTAAAATAGCAAAAGTATCAGATCGATAAGCTAGTACATGTAGATGCTTTTGAGTCAGTCGTGCCACAGTCTGACACGATCAAGTAGGACGTTAATTTAAGAAGTCTCTACCTGACAGCAACGCAATAAGAATGACGCAAAATGGGAAATGCCCATGTTCCCATGGTTCGATCCCTACAGGCTCTCCTAACATGGGTTAATGTCCAAGTAGCCATTGAGCAAGAAACTGGACCCAGGACCCCGATCTGCCCCTGAAGAGCATGTGCCTTGCATGGTTTGCCACCAGTGACCAGGTATGTACTGTAAATGAAAAACACGCTGTACAATCATTTTGAATTGGTGCAATATAAATGCAGTGTTTACCGCTTATGTCATATTATCACATGGCCTGTTTGAATGCTTGATTATAATTGGTCACTCACATAATTCAGAGGGTCTGATATCTCTGGATAATGACCGCTTCGCTCTATAACAGACCTGTGCCTAAACAAACACTCTCAGAGCACCAGCTGCAGTATGCTTGATTTATTGCCGTTTCCAAGTATATGACATCCATGTAAACACACACAATGTCATTTACAGATAAACATTGCCCTCAAAAATGTGTTTGAAAACAAAAAATAGACCCTAAAAATGATTCCTATTTGATCAATTCACTTCCTTGTTTTCCTACAGCTGGGCAGATGCGGCCAGCACAAAGCTTAATGAATACCTTTTTTTTGTTGGTCTATTTATTATTCATTCATGGTAGGTAACCATGTAATAATATCTATCATCAACGACCACTCAGACATACATTATCCCTTATGGTGGTGCTCCAACGACACGGTATACCTTTCCTCATATAATTGGTGTCAATGCTGGCAGCATTTGCCTTCTCAGTAGAGGGCCATTGGGGACAGTTCAGAAACCTGCCTAGAACATCAGCTTTGCAGTCACGTATATAAATTCTACTGTAAGTGAAAATCGCATTCACCTACGGTACCATGCATAGCAACTAACCTGCTCATCGGGAGCAATTAGATGTTTCTGAGTGCTGCTGAAGGAGCAGGCCTGTCGGTGCATAATTGAACCTGTAACCTCCAATAACTGGACCTGCAGTGGAGTGATGGGAACTGTTGCTCATTTCAGTGAACCGGATCATTCAAGGTCGGTCAAACACTGCTCTTTTTGCTCTTAGGACATTCAGTACCTTGAGTTTAATCTACTGGCTGAGCTAGATCAACCATCACTTCAGCCTATGGGATTGCCCCTGGGAGGGATGGGATTGTCAGTCTCTACTAGTAGGCTAGGGGAAAAAAGTATGAATTCAGTCAGTCAGTCAGTCAGTCAGTCAGTCAGTCAGTCAGTCAGTCAGTCAGTCAGTCAGTCAGTCAGTCAGTCAGTCAGTCAGTCAGTCAGTCAGTCAGTCAGTCATGTAAGACCCATAGCAATGAACATATTACAGTATGTTCCTTCACACATTTCAGTTAGTGAAAAACAGGGACTGGTTGTTCCCATGCAGCACTCCATTCAAAGAGAACGATGAACAATATATCCACAAAGAACCAATGGGCTTTTCGTTCTCATCTCAGCCAGTCACTACCAATCCTCCTCTCTGCTAGGCTGCAAGATGTTTCTGTGTTGTGGGAGTTTACTTGGGAAAGGTCCCAAAAAATGCCAATAATCACCCCAAAACTAGAAATGTCCTCTAAGCATCCAAACAGCGTGGAACACTACAGCTAATACAGAAGCTAATGTGGCTGTGTGTAGCAGCAGCACAGGAGAGTTCTAAACTGTGCACAGCACCCGGAGTGATTCCAGAAATGGAAAAAAGCAAGGCATCAATACTGTAAAGTCAATATCCATTGATATAAATATACAGTATATTTAAATATATTTTACACCTTGGGGATAATCCTCCCTACTATAGTGTGCTGACCATAAAAGGAGTTCTTCCAAGGGAGCCCTGCATGGTGTCACAAAACCCTAGTTTTGGTGACGGGAGAGAAAGCCTTCATCCATTCAGGGTGAGAGGGGCCTTCCTCCAAACATGATCGAGTGGAGGCAGGCCTTGGTGCACGTTCTGTTGGCGTGTTGCACTTCCCCCCATTGTAGAGTGTGTGCATGTGCATATCTTGTCTACCGGGATGGTCTGGGCTGGCTGCTCACCATACTTTTTTTTTTTTTTTGTATAGTATAATGTTTGATCGGATCAGGAATGGCTGCAGGCTTGCACGCAGCCCAGTGACTGCAGGACAATGGGATGTCATGAAAAAACACATTGAAATGTCCAGACAGAGCAGCAGGGCCAGAATGAGGCTTTACATCACGTTGAAAGGTAGGAGAATTACACACACGGAGCCACTGTCCCCCAGGAACGCTGAACGTCCACTTTTACTGCAGTCTGGGAAAAAGAACGGTGTGTGGAGTTTTGTTTCCAGAGGCTCTCAAAGTCGTAGCCAGGAAGTTTGGGGGCCGATATTACCAATTTCACAGAGTCCTATACCTAGACGAGTGTGTCTCAACCAGGTTAGGACCCACCTGAACCTGTCCAAAGCGTTCATGGCGCACCCATCTGACTGCCAGCATAGGGTATGGGCACTGTGAGAACATCTGAAAGGGCACAATGATCCAAACATAGTGTAGAGCAGGGGTGCCCACACTTTATTGACCTGAGAGCTACTGTACTTTCAAATTGACCGGCTCTACAGATCTACACATCAACAATGTGATTGTTCCATTACTGAAAATCAATTTCAAGGCCCCCTAGAAAGTTTGACTTTGAAATAATGGTGATGGTGTTACTTACTGTTATAGTGTTTAAGAATAATGCATGATATTGCTGACGTTTTAAAACAGTATTTGGGGTTTGAGTTGACAGTTCGTGATGTTGAATTTAGTTTCTTGCAGCCAAAGCTAATAACTTTCACGTTTTTGTCCACAATTGTGAAATCGAACTGGCAAAATGTTTTTCAAATTAACAACTATTCTCCGTTTTCTAATTGTGTGGACTCTTGAAATTACGTAATTCAGATGTTTAAATATAATTTAACTCTTGAGAGCGGTAAAATGAAACCAAATGGACCCTTACGGGTCCATTTGGTTTCATTTTAACGCTCTCAAGAGTTACAGATCTATACATTTTAGGGGACTGTCATGTGATCTACCTGCATGACCTGTGTGATCTACTGGTGGATCGCGATCTACCTTTTGGGCAGCCCTGGTGTAGAGGGTTCTTGTGTTTAGCAACTCCTGCACCTTTTGGGGTGGTCATTTGCAATTGTGCTTCCACCTGTATTTGTGTGTGCTCAGCAACTTCTACAGTGTGTGTGTGCATGCATAGGTGTGTGTGTGTTCATCTGGGGGTGTGCGTGTGTACACGTGCATGCCAACAGCCCCATTAACACAATTAGAAAGTCAGCTCAGCAGGATTTAGTAAATACTTATTGTCCTTGCATTAATCCCCATCAGGCTGGACCACAGTAGCGGCGTCTTTACAGGTCTCCGTCAACAGAAAATCAATCAGACGACTGGCAGCTGCTCTGTCAGTGAAAGCATTTGTTTTAAAATAATGCTGCTGATCTTAAAACGTTGAATGCCTTTTTAGGGGCAAATACGTCATGGAAACATCCAAGACATCCCAAACAAATTAACACATTACGTAGATACTACTTCTCAAACATAGTCATGACAATAATCCCCAAAACTACATTATGTTGTAGTTTTGGGGAGATATTTGTTGCAAAATAGCTATTGTTCAAAACACGTTAACAAATAGAAGATGTAGAAGCTGTTGGAATTGGATCTGACTAGCGGTGTTAATGATTAATCAATGATCGATTAATTGCCAATGAGAAATCAGTCACTAGTTGTCAACAGTTGGCAATGAATTGTGGAGTTCGATGAATATAATGCTGTTTGTGCACACGTGTGGAAAGCATTACGCACACACAACAATGGCATTGCCTGGCCTTGTATTGTCAATGTATGAATACATATTTGATTACAGAATATAATGTGCTTTTTGTTATTTATTTATTTATGGTACAAGATGGGGAGGGAGGGAGGGGGGGAACAAAATCGTATTCATTGTACTCCTGACTATTTGACTAGTAAACTGAAATTCAATAACGAAACTCTGATAAAAAAAAAAATAATAATAATAATGCTTTTTGTATTATGTTTACATACATGCAAAATGTAGGTTTTTATGTTAGGCATAGAAGGAAATTAAGATTCATAGTTTATCTTACAAAAAACACTGCTTATCAACTAACTGGTTAATTGATTGATAACCTTATTAAATCATTAATGCATTAAAATGATCATTTACATCCCTAGAGCTGACAGGTCCAGATGGATTCATCCACTAAGGTAACTGCATACGACACTAAGGTTGCCATTATGCAAGTCAATCCAATTAACTCAATAAATAGGGCTATAATTGTGCAAGTGTGGAGTAGAGCTCCACTAGCTAAATGAATCCACAGCACACCACTGGTGGTTGTGTATGCAAGTGCATGGGTTTGCATTTATGAGTGTGTGTGTGTGTGTGTGTGTGTGTGTGTGTGTGTGTGTGTGTGTGTGTGTGTGTGTGTGTGTGTGTGTGTGTGCACGCGCGCGCACGCGCGCGCACGTGCGTGCACACGTGCGTGTGTGTGTGTGTGTGTGTGTACTCATAATGTATGAGTTCCTATCTTGTGTCTATGCATATGTATATACTGTAGTGGCCATGGAAATGAGATGGAAAGGTCATGTCCATATCTACGGTAGATGCACAGTTCTAATACAAAATAACTGAATTTGTGTGTGTTTGTGTGTGCGTTATGCAGTTACCAGTGTGCGCGCACGTGCATGTGTGTGCGTGTACATCTGCACGGGTGTAAATGTGTGCATCTGTCTTTGCCTTGGGCATGATGCGTGAGCCACCTGTAAAGGTGTGTGTGTGTGTGTGTGTGTGTGTGTGTGTGTGTGTGTGTGTGTGTGTGTGTGTGTGTGTGTGTGTGTGTGTGTGTGTGTGTGTGTGTGTGTGTGTGTGTGTGTGTGTGTATGTGTGTGTGTGTGTGTGTGTGTGTGTACGTGTACGTGTGTGCGTGTGTGTACGTGTGTACGTGTCTGTGCATATCGGTAAATGTTGACGATGAAGCCCAAATGTAAAGATTTAGGCTACATTCACTTTAAATAAACCTATTTGGAGTGAAATTTGGCCATAAACGCAAATCTGGCATGGGGCAGTCCCTGGTGCAAAAATATTTTCAAATGGGCGGACAGAGGAAACATTTTACTGTCCTCAACATGTTTGGTTATAACTGGGTTAAACAATAAAATGATGGAAATATACAGTATATAACTTAACTTTGCAGGAAACTCTGGGCTTTGGAACAAGTCCAAAGCCCAGCACTGGTGTGTGTGTTTGGGTGTTTTGAATTCTGTTGACCTGACCTGTATTCTTTGCCCTGAAGCACAGACCAGATATTCAGCTCTTTGTTCCAAATGGAATGCTCTGAGGGTCTGTGAGTGTTTTCCCATATTTATACATTAATTCATTGTTTTATAAACAAGCCAACTTGTTACTTAGACGTTTGTTTGTGTTTTTTTCTTAACTACAATGTTAATCAGGTAATTTGGATATAATATTAATATATTATAATATTATTCAGCAAGCAGCAATAAAACGGGATCAAGCAAGCAGCAATAAGGAGTAAGAACAATACGCACAAATAAGCCATAGAAACATGGGAGCCTGAACTTCAGAAATACATCAGGTAATTATGGGAGCAGGGCAGGGTTTTTGATTCCTGCCCTGACTGACTCACAATCTGGTGTGACTGAGTGAATGATTGGTGAGCTGTGAGTGAGTGGTGAACTGAGCTATGAACTGTCATTAGTGACAACATGGCCGAATAGTGACAGTCAAACAGCCTTGCCCAGCCATGAGGCCCATAGGGCAGGTGCCTATCTCCTGTTTCTGTAGCATGAGGCAGCTTGATGTACAAGTACACCCTCTGGACATGACGCTAGTATGACACAGGGTCTTACCCCCAATCCAACCCTTGATGCTGAGTGCCAAGCAGGGAGGCATTGGATCCCATTTTTAGAGCCTTTGGTATGACCCGGCCGGGAATCGAACCCCGGCCTCCCAGTCTCAGGGCGGACACTCTAACCACAAGGCCACTGAGTTGCTGAATGAGTAAATGATTGGTGAGCTGTGAGTGAGTGGCGAACTGAGCTGTGAACTGTCATTAGTGACAACATGGCCGAATAGTGACAAAACACAACATGGCCGAATGGTGACAACCACCATTACATTGAGTTTTACCCTGGGTTACACATAGAACCATGAACTTAGATGTAGAAGACCACATGAGATTGTGCATGATTGACTCATATTACTAGGTGTCCGTGCCGGGATTTGAACCCAGGAACTCTCATTTCCAAGTCATGCGCTCTACCAATGAGGCTACCCAACAGACACAAGACGTACTGGAAACAACACACACATTCAGTGGACTGCTTGGTAAATGGTAAATGGTGCATTTATATAGCGCCTTTATCCAAGGCGCTTTACATAGATTGTGCATCACATTCACCCATTCACACACACATTCATACACTGATGGCAGTGGGACAGGGACACATCGACACTAACTCTGCAGGAGCCCGGGATCGAACCGGCAACCTTGTGGTTACCATCCGGTTACTCTACCTCTGAGCCACTACCGCTCCTTAAATATGCACAAATAAGCCATAGAAACATGGAAGAAATACATCATGTGATTGTGGAAACACAGCAGGGTTTTTGGAGACTCAGACTTTGTATTGTCAGCAGTGGGACTTGAACCCTCAATCTTGTGTTCCGAAGTCAGGCACCGTACCGACTGAGCTATCCAGGCACAATGATTTGCTTAGTTGTTGTCATCAATGAAACAACCCAACAACACGCCACCAAGCAGTAAGCAATATGAACAATATGCACAATTCAGCAGTCCGAGGGTGGAGCTTAGTGGTCAAAGTGACAAATGGAAACAAGTTCCACATGCTTATTCCTCTCACACAATCTGGCACAATGTACTTGCTCCAGTGTTGCCAGAGAGAAACAAGCAGAAGAAGACTCTTCACAAACGAGCAACTTTCATTGGCTTATAAAAACGTCATTTTTTGATGAAAACAAATTTGCTTCTGAAGTTTTGTCCGGATGGGGCCAAAGTTCTCATGTAGCAGGTGTCATGCAAATTGATCAAAAATCCAGGCATAAAATCAGGCATGAGCATTTTTCAAACTGCTTAAAATGGCAGACACTCTGGGGGTGGAGCTTACCAGTCGAAATTACAGATGTGTTCCACATGAATCAAGGAACGTGTAGGAACAAGTCCCATGATTTTAAGCCAAACGAAGCCTGAGTTATGCTTGTTCAAATGTTTCAGTTTCAAAGAATTGCTATAGCGCCCCCATTTGAGCGATTGGAGCAAGACTGGTTTTAGTGTTATTTGGCATCCCCCTCTACCAAACTGTAAAATCTCATAAACAGATTACTTTGCATGTGTAGATTAGGGATAATAGAAGAATTTTCACAAACAAGCAATTTTCATTGGCTCGTAAAAACATCATTTTTTTCACTGAAAACAAAATTCACACTCATTTCATGTTTGTATGGCTTCAAAGTTCATATGTAGGTCATTGTTATGCATTTTGATCAAAGATTGTAGGAGAAGAGACATTTTAACTGTTTTACATATGATTAAAGATGGCGGCTCATCTAAAGGTCAGAGGTCAAAAGTCAGAATACAAAAGTTGTTTGACATAAGCAGACGCATAAGTGAATATAAGTTACATTTCTGAGAGTCGAGCGGTTCATGAGTTATGAGTGTTTAAAGTTTGCAATTTCAGTTGAGTGCTATAGCGCCACCATTTGACCAGTGGTCACAGGCTTCGCATCATCACCGTTTGGCATCACCCTCTACCAGATTACCAATTTTCGCGAAAACCGACTGCACGGTTCAGCCAGAACAGCTATTTCTGGCGGAAGAAGGAGAAGGAGAAGGAAAAAAGAGACAGAAACAAGAAGGGATCAAGTCCACTTCGTGGACTGCTTGATCCCTTAAATATTATTCAGACAGAAGCTATAGAGCTGAGCAGTCTCACCCCGCTAGTGACATCACCCTTGCTACATAAATGAATTCCCCATTTTTTTTTTACTCATAGATATTTTGAAAAAAGGTTTATATGAAGATGATTACTCCACGGACAAAGTCCACTTGGGTCATGACAAACAACACATTGAGATATTCAAATAATTTCTAAGAACAAAAACAAAACAAAAGGTGTTATTCTAACATCTTTTCCTTCTTGCTAATTAGATATTGTATGTTAATATGGTATTTGTTGTCATGATTTGTCACAACCGGAGTTGGCTCATAAGGCTCCAAGAATTGCCTGTTATGAGCTTGTAGATTACCTATTTTCGTCTTTTCGGTTAGAATGGCAAAAGCTGTTTCTTTAAATTGCATTCCAAAGCTCACCATCTTAAAATGTCCTCAGACACAACTAGGCTACAGTAACACTGTGAACAACTGTGTGAACAACTGCGCGCGAGGACATGCGTGCATGTGAGTTCCCTGTGTGTTGGGCCTTCTTACACATGTGCGCCTGGTAGTGAAACGGAAGCAAAGTGTTAATTGTCCCCTCGCCTCCGGAAGATGTATAAGGAGATTCTTCGCCCGCAGCACAAGATGCAAGAGCATCATATCCGCCCGTTCAATACGCCTCCAGACATGACAGCGCGCCGCTGGTAACTTTCAAGGACCGCCCGCACGGTGCCAACACATCCCCCCTGCGCGTGACAAAAGTGACACGCAGGGCATACAAGTATAGCAAGCTGGAGATCGGCACCGCTTTGAAGCGGCGACGGAAAGTAAAGCCAAGTACATTTACTCAAGGATCCAGGCCCGGATGTAACATTTCTCGGAGAGCTTTGAATGATGAAATGGTGTTGGTTTAAGTGCTGCCACAATTGGAGTTAGTTAATAGGAGTAGTAGTGTTTCAATCATTTTAATTAGAAGCACTTTAATTTGAAATATATTTGAACTTTGGGTTGCCACCATGTTTGGTGAGGCAGTCATGGCATTTAGGGGGGCATTGCCCCCCCCATGGCCATGCCTAGATACGCCCCTGCAAGGATCCTGTATTCAGCATGCGTTTTTTCCGCTGACGTCTACAGAGGTATACAGTACATGTAGGCATCGCACCGCGGGCCAGGCTCCGGGACAAGGAAATGATGCCTGCCCAGAGGGGCCAGTGTTCCAGAGTGTCTATCTGTGTAGGATCTCTCTCTCTCTCTCTCTCTGCATCTGTGTGCGTGTGTGTACGACAGATCAATGATTCATAGCTCCTTCCGCCTAGAATCATTTTTCTTTTCTCCTCCTGGTGAAGGCTGACACACACACAAAGGAAGCGGTCTTTGTTTCAGACATGCAGCATGCATACATACACACGCACGCTTACACACACGCGCGCGCACATACCGACAGCTCCAGGTTCAACCCAGAGCACACGCTTCAATGCAGTATTTCGTTGTTGTCCAGCAGAAACCTCTTATTTCCGTAATCAAACTTTTTTTGTTGTTTTTCGTAAATTAACACCTTACTTGATCGCACTACAGCGTTGCATTAAAGCGTCAAAAGGTAGCAGAGCAGCAAGCTACAAACGTGGAGCAAAGCGCCACGTACGGAGCTTGTAGATCTGCAACTTTTGATGCTTTGCAATTTGAATCCTGAACACGTAATGTTTTGGACATATGAGGTTTTTCCTCACCGACGGAGGCAACTTCAATAGACACATGTCTAGCGTACCGTTAGTGCCACTACAGAGACATCGTTGGAACAAGATTCCCTCTCTCTGTCTGTTAGTTCTCTCTCTCTCTCTCCCTCTCGCTTATTTCCTCCCTCAACTACCCCCCACCCCCCTTCTGAGACACCTTAAAGAGACTCTTCAAAGTCGCCTTTTTCAGCGACGTATGCTGCGCGTCTCTGTTCGATTTTAAGAGCTGTCAACCCTCTTCAGCGTTCGCCGTCATCGTTGCCGTCGCAAATCAGATTTCTTCACCCTGCTGCCACACTTCCCAATTTACTTTGGAACTGCGATAGGGCATAATGACTATTTCTAGAAATGTGATCAAGGACACAAAAATGAAATCACTGTTTGCCAGAGGTGTTGGTAGTAGTAAGGGCTGTCAGAGCACTGTCATCGATAACAAATGATACAAATAAAAAAGTGATCCGATTGTCCATTAAAATATTTAAATACTACATCCCAAAAAAGCAAAGGAAATAAAACATTAAAGAAAAGAAAAGTGAGTACAGGGAAGCGAACCAGATGCCGGGTTGAGAAAGTTTTTCCAACTAAACACTCACTCAGTCAAACTGCTTGTTTACTTTAGATGAGCTCCGCATAATCAATTGAGATAAAAGACAAGGTTGAAATTCGATGGAAGATTTGGAGCAGAGAGACAGACGGTAGCTAAAACTGAAAAAAAGAAAAGAAAAGAAAAGAAAAGAAATAACAATAAACCAAGAGCCAAGATTTGAGTTAACATCCTAAGAGGAGCAATCTGTCCTTGTTGTTTTTAGGATATTTCATTTCATCAAATTTCTCTTTGATCAGCAGAGATTTTTTTATGTGTCATCCCACCACAAGCTTCAGCTGTCAGCAGCCCAGACATACACAGGCTGAACCCAACTGATTAAAACCATGGAGCAGCACTCCATCTCCATTCACACAAACTGATAAGAGTCACGACTACTTCTCTAGCTTTAATCCCATGACCCACCGGGACCCAACACACCTTTTGCTTGTTTGGAATGGCTCAGGGTAGAAGACAGACAGGTTTCCGCAAACCACTGGGATATGGTCAGGGGCGTTTTTGCCATTAAGTAGACTAGGCAGTTGCCTGGGGCGCCATGAGGGGAGGGGGCGACCACCAGACATGCTTTAAAAGGATCCCAGGCTTATAAGACTAACATGGATAAATACATTATACTTCTCTATAACTCCTCTATAACTAGAATTGATCATTTTAAACACATATCTTATGTTCTATAATAATATGTTCTATAATATGAGATTTTCCCTGGAGGAAAATGGACCCGTAAGAGTCCATTTCATAAGGGGGGGGGGGGGGGGGGGGGGGGGGGGGGGGGGGGCTCCAGGGAAAATCTTGCCTAGGGCTCCAAATTGCTTAGAAACGCCACTGGATAGGCTTATATTCAAACAGACTGTCTAACTACTCCTCCAAAGTGCACCCACACTGATCTGGTACCAACCAGGCTTAGAACTTCTCAACGTTCTACTGCAGCGCTCCAGCCTCTACCACCAAAATGTGGAATGGACCTCTAAGACTGGCTTCATTCACTACAGACGTTTTTATGTCTTGTCCTATTAAAGATGGCATGTGTTTTCCTGTGATTTTATGTTGATAAATTGAATACATACAATGACAATGCTATCATTTTAGCCTTAATGTCTCACTGTACCACCGCTAATTACAATTCTCAATCGATCAATCAATCAATCAATCAATCAATCAATCAATCAATCAATCAATCAATCAATCAATCAATCAATCAATCAATCAATCAATCAATCAATCAATCAATCAATCAATCAATCAATCAATCAATCCTCTCACTGCTCCATCTCTCTCTCCTCTCGTGTCATCCCTTCATCTCTCTCCTCTCTCTGGTCTCTCAGTAATGAAATGCAATGTGCGAGTCGGGTGACATTCACAGGCACAGGCTGTGATGACCGCCCGCAGGCCAGCTCCATCAACTGCACGCTGACACGTACTACGCGCACACAAACACAACACACACACACACACACACACACACACACACACACACACACACACACACACACACACACACACACACACACACACACACACACACACACACACACACACACACACACACACACACACACACACACCTCTGCCTGGTGGAAACCTCATATATGTCTGAAACTGTGACTTGACAGAATAGGAGTCAAGCAAAACAAATCGACAAACTCGAAAATGTCAAGCTTGTGGATCTGCAACTTTTGATGCTTTCATGTCATGCTGTAGTAAAAATAAGTAGGGTGTTATTAGTTAATAGTTGTTAACAGCAACAATACAATACACACACACACACACACACACACACCCCCGCACACTAACGCAGGACCAGATTGACAAGCCAGTCTTCAGGATAGTGGCTGAAAATCTTTAAATCTAGACAAGTGACAGCCAGACAATGAAGCCACACAACAACACACACATTCAGTTCGTCACACGCATAATAGAGTCTCTCTGACACACACAGGCACAGCATTTTGATCCCCCCTCACACCCCCACGCCGACACAACCGGGAACACTGGCAGCCCGATAGACAGACGCAGATAAAATAATAATACTATAGAATGTACACACAGACTGGATAGCAGGCAGAGCAATAGACATGGAAATCAATGGCGGAAAGTACATTTCCGTTGCTGTTGTCGGGACTGTAACCTCTTAACTCCTTCAGAACTGCTATAGTACAGTATAGCAGCAGCAAACATTGCTGCTGCTATACATGCAGACATTGTGGTAACTTTTGAATTAATATTTGAAAAAATAAACTCAGGAAACGGAGTTCAGTATTCATAGACCGTCTTTTAGAGTAGTCCTAACTTTTTGCATTTTCCGTAAACGAACGCCTGCTTGGCCAGACTACAGCGTCACACAAAAGTATAGCAAATCTGCAGGTTTCAAACCTGTCAAACCTGTCACACTGGAAACCTCACATGCCCACACCTGTTACTTTTCAGGATTCAAATTCTAGAGCCTAAATGAATGGTGCCTTTATATAGCACCTTTATCCAAATTGCTTTACATAGTGCATTACATTCACCCATTCACGCAAATTTATACACCGATTGCAGGAGAGACCATGCAAGGCACCGACCAGCACGTTAGAAGCAATTTGAGGTTCAGTGCCTTGCCCAAGGACACTTCGAGCCAGGATTCGAACCGTCGACGCACTGATCCAAGGGCCACCTGCTCTAGTGCATTAACCGTCAGACAAGATCTGATCAAGTTAAGAGGTTTTCCGTGCGACAGCAATGATATTATGATGCCCTTAAGGTTACTCATTCTTCGAATACAGGACTTTTACTCATAACAGAGTATGTAAACCATCAGAGTACTTGTTTTCCACCACTGAAGGAACACCTGAAGGGAGACTGAAGAATGATAGCTGGAAAGACGGATGAAGACGATGAGGGCCGTGATGACGGAGGAAGAGCAGGATATTGGGAGATCAGAGGGACAATGGATTCCTAAATTCCTGAATGCAAACAGATAAAGCAGTGTGTGTGTGTGTGTGTGTGTGTGTGTGTGTGTGTGTGTGTGTGTGTGTGTGTGTGTGTGTGTGTGTGTGTGTGTGTGTGTGTGTGGTGTGTGTGTGTGTGTGTGTGTCCGCTCCTTAGCGGAGCACTTTGCCCCGATAGGTAAACACAGGTGGACAGTCTAACAAAGGCAGGTCAACAGGGGTTGAAGCCAGCCAATCACAGGGGGTTAAGCCCACAGCCAATCAGTGCCCACTGTGGTGACAGCAGCGTGTTTAGGCCTGTTTTTTCTTAAAAGACCCCCTGGGGTCAAAGTTCATCCTACCCACCAGGTGAGATCAAACAGGTGAGAGTGATCTGCACGACTAAGACCAACGTTCATGTCCTGTTTGTGGAACCGGATTTTTAGAAGGTGCTGTGAGTGATTTTGTTGTCTTTTAATTAACAGCTCTGTATTTCCGATAGCAATCCATCATGTTAGTAATCACAACATATTCAGGTTAGGGATACCAATTACATCCAATCAGGCTCCCCTGATTGGATGAAATTGGTATGCCTATTGCATAACCTAAATATGAACTCATACAGACAGGATACAGGACAGAAAATTAAATTGGATGTGAAACACTAAAATGAGTTCTCTCCTGGAAAAAAAATCCCCCTTTTTTCTGTCTACATTAAATCTCGAGAGACGAGGCCAGTGACATACCCCATCAAAATACAGAATTTGACAAAAAAAAAAAAAAAAAGAACAAATTAGTATCTAAAAAAACTTCACTTTACATTTTGAAAAGGCCCAGTAGTTCAGGTAAACAAATGTGACAATGACAATTAAGGTGCTTCTACTCGCTTGCAAACTCACTGCAAGGTCCCTCTGCTATATTAAACGGTTAAATAGTTTTTAGCTGAGTATACTATACGTCTTCCAATTAGTTTTTTAGTATGTTCTCTCTGTTGTTGTCATATTGATATTCTGCTGTTTGTTATACTGTGTGTGGGCACTATGCATGGAAATTAGCTTCTAGCTTTATCTTTAAACAACACAACACATATCAAGAATGTCACATTAAAAAGTGTTATTAGTTTCTCTGGGCCACCAAATCCACACAACACACACAGGCATTAGTGCAGTTGTGGTGGAGCCTATAGTACAGTATATTAGTCAGACTTGCAGGGCTCTTTGTCTGAGCACAGCAGAACGCAGAGATGTAGTGTATCTAATGACACACAATGTTATTTCTTTAGACACTGCTCTGATTGTAAACGTTATTTTGAACTCATGTACTGTACATTATATACTGTTATACTGTGCAGTACAGTAAACAGGCTGAAACACAATATGAAGCATGCTGAATGTATGGAAATTGACAGTGTTTCTGTAATGTGTATGTGATGAATCATAAACGTGTGAAACTGTTTTTAACACATGACTGTGCTCACAGACTGCAGATCTCGTACTATGTCATTCATGCATTTCTGTTACAGTATCAATTAAAGATATCATTTGCTTTATGTATTTCCTACAGAATATTCCTACACCGATATACAGTATGTTGTGATTCTGTGTCTAACCCTAACCCATAAAATATGGATATAAGAGGTTTGTGCCAGACTCATTGGTATGAACCAGTACAACTCTGAGGGAGACGACGTGCCATTGTAGAAAACATAAGTCTCCTCCCATTACTTCCCATTATATGCACAGAGCAGCCATTTATTTCCTGCTTCGGCTTTTGTCTGTCACCGTCAGTCAAATTAAAGCAATTCTTTTGCTCTATTCTGGAGAGAGAGAGAGATGTATGAACCCAAAGGCCGGAGGAGAAGGTATGACATGCAATGCGACATTTAAACGTTCCAGGCCGTACAGGCTGCCATGGGCGGCAGAACTCTTCTCTGATATGCTCAATTAGCAGAGGCTTTCAGAAGACATTTTCAATGACGCTGCCGGCACAGGCAGGCCGAACCATGACTCACCCGGTCGCCTCCAAACACATGAGGCGGGTGGGGGGCTGGTTAGGGGAGGGAATTAGAATTAATTTGACAAGCCCCGCGAGGGGGGCTCTGCACAGCATGTCAAACGCACCGTAATTGTACTCTCCTGTCTAAATAAAACAAGTACGAATCATTCAAGGAAGAAAAGAAAATGTCCAACGTTAAGGAGTCCAAACTTCTAAATTACCCTTTTTCTGACAAACTGCTGCAGAGGAGACGATAATAAAAAAAAAATGATAATAAATACAGCTTTTAGAATAGAGATGGGTATGACTCTTTTAAATACAAAAGAGCTGCTATTTTATGAATATGTGGAAGGGGGATAAAGCATTCAGAAACAGCACACGTTTGTGGTTATGATAAAACACTGCAGTCCCGTGAAAACGCAATGTTCAGACATTTGCTCGCATGCAGAGTGTGAGTTTGAGTGTGTTTGTGTGCGTGTGTGTGCGTGCGCACGTGTGTGCGTGCATGCCTGCCATGATGAATTTCACCCCAAAATCGCACCCAAAAAGTTTCTGAGTATACATCAGGTTTCAGCCACTGAAGCAGAGACACGCTGATGGGAGAACTGAAGCATTACAGGTGGTCTGACACTGAACACAGGCTGCTGGCTGTACAGCCGCCTGTGAACACATTAACGAATAAACAAAGAATGCTCTATGTTGGGTTTTGTAATCTTTACATCTTTAACTCTAATTTGGTGTTTTAGAAATGTGTCACCCAGTAGTATTGAGGCAGACAAAACATTGAAATTATGATGAAAAAGAAAAAACAAATTAAGTTTTAATTAAAGCATGTGTCAGCGTTTGCTATATCACTATTGTCAGGCAGTAACTCTCTCAGTACATTAGCGAATAGCGACGTACTTGATACTAGAGTATCACACAGAAGCATCAAATCATTAGATCTACAAACTCAACATGTAATCCCAACTGCACAAGACATTTTGAACTTGAAGATCTGCAACTTTTCTTTCTTTTTTTAATTGAAGTTCTGGACATACTGTATATTTCCACCTAGCAGAGAGAAATAACAAAGAATTCATAAGCCCAAAAGTGTTCAAACCTATCGGTAACAGAATTCAGAAATCATGAAGCTTGTTTGAACTTTTAACAGCAAAATAAGGCAATGATTCCTAAAAAAAAAAAAAAAAAAAAAAAACATGGTGCCCTTTGACTCTGTAGTGCAGAGAAAGTGGGCAGTCCTTAATATTATGATCATTATCATAGTTATGAACATGTTTGAGAACCAGTAAGAGCCTGTACTGTATGTGTGAGTGACAGATAAACCCTTCCTGATGTCTGAACATACAACAGGCTACAGCTGACTTCCCTCTCATGTGATGGTCCTTGATAGATTACTTTTATCTGATGTATTTCAGACTCTCTCTGATGCTTCTGATATAGATATAGCCCATCCAGCCTAGCCTTGAAGTGACTATTTCTCTGGGTTGACTGCATGGTGATTTCAATATCAACCAAGATATAAGCATGTGATTTCCTTTTTTTGCCTCCTGGCCAGGCTAGAGGAGAGTTCCGTTTGAATGGATGTCAATATTGCTTCCACTCAGAAAAGACCAAATAAGAATGTTTGATATTGTCTGTGTCGCTTGGAAACCTCATATGTGTCCAAAGGATTTTTATAAATGTGGGGAAAAAGTATTAAAACTGCAAGCAGAAAATGCATCACACCGAGAGATAAGAATTGAATATTATCTTACGGTTGCTGTTGGCTAGAAACCATTTCCATCTTTTTTTTTACTTTGTATGTGGGTATTTTGTCATAAATAAACGCATACTACGGCATCACACAAAAGGATAACAAGTAGCAGATCCACAAGTTTGAAAGAGGTTTTATATTTGCTTACTTTACTACCTTTTTTAAATCCTGAAGAGAAAATATTTTTTACTTATGAGGTTTCTACCCGACAGAAATGATATTTACATTTTCTAAGGGTAGACTAGCGAGAGTAGGCCATTTTCCAAAACAAGATGCATGTTATATGTTATTCTTTTTTATATTAAGACACTTGGACGATAAAACTGCCACAACATCCTCTGTTGGCACCTAGAGGCCACGGATATTCACATTTTGTTTGTAAATCAATCTTTTTCTCCAGGGACTATTTTCGGCAAGACGCTTGGAATTATACAGTGTAACACTCGTGCACGCAAGCAAGCATGCATGCACGCACGCACACACACACGCACACAGACAATATTACAACCCCCAATGCTATCATCAATAAAATATGCTGTACATTCTGAAAACGACTGATCATTAACAAGCCTGCGTGATGCTCATTAGTTGCAGCACTAGTTTGCAGTGTGAACGTAATTTATGATGTGTGTGTTGCTGTCGGATGTTTGTGTGTGTGTGTGTGTGTGTGTGTGTGTGTGTGTGTGTGTGTGTGTGTGTGTGTGTGTGTGTGTGTGTGTGTGTGTGTGTGTGTGTGTGTGTGTGTGTGTGTGTGTGTGTGTGTGTGTGTGTGTGACTGTGCACAGTGTTTATGTATATTACTAGGCTAAATTAGACAAATAGTGACCAATGGTTGTTTTTATGTTTTTTGTGAGTGTCAGGCTTGACAATTATAGAAACATATTCAGGTTGGGGTTAAATATTTATATATTTCAAATAGTTTAGGTTTTAGGGTCTAAGATTATGAGCATGCTTTTATACTTGCACTGGTGTACGACTTCCAAGCTCCAAGCTTTCAAACGTGTCACAGTGCGGGTTAAGGACCAGGATCTCTCATTGTAAGTCACAGATAAAGCACTGGTATGTCAGGGGGCGATGCCTCTGGGGCAGGGTGGGGCAGGGGAGTGTGTGTGTGTGTGTGTGTGTGTGTGTGTGTGTGTGTGTGTGTGTGTGTGTGTGTGTGTGTGTGTGTGTGTGTGTGTGTGTGTGTGTGTGTGTGTGTAGGGGTGTTTTTGCCATCAAGCAGACTAGGAGAGGGCCATTTTACAGGAGATTTTCCCCGGAGCCCCCCTTAGGGAAAATCTTGCCTAGGGCTCCAAATTGCTTAGAAACGCCACGGTGTTTATGTGTGTATGTGTGTGTGTGTGTGTGGGGGGGGTGTGTGTGTGTGTGTGTGTGTGTGTGTGTGTGTGTGTGTGTGTGTGTGTGTGTGTGTGTGTATGTGTGTGTGCGTGTGTGTGCGTGTGTGTGTGTGTGTGTGTGTGTGTGTGTGTGTGTGTGTGTGTGTGTGTGTGTGTGTGTGTGTGTGTGTGTGGCAGGGGGCTACACACAAGGAATCTATTGTGGCAGTCACCACGGTGTGGGGGAGGAAAGAGTAAAGAACAGACTGAAAGAAAGGGATGATGTAGGAGGCGATGTGACAGAGATAAAGAGATTCTCCTGCCTTCTATGGGTGCATGTTTGACCCACTGGACCTCGTTCTGTAGCCCACGAATTCAGGGGTTTTCAACAGGTGGTCCCTGAGAGGATTTCAGGTGGTCCCCAGTTAAATGCTGGACAGTTGGTAACCAAGTGGAACCTTAGAGGTCTGTAACTCTTGAGAGCGGTAATATGAAACCAAATGGACCCGCAAGGGTCCATTTAGTTTCATTTTAACGTTAAATCATATTTTCAGTAAACATCTGAATTACATTTACTAGAAGCTACAATTATAAAATGTAGAAGAATTGGTATTTTGACCAACGTTTTGCCAGTTATCTCTCCTAAATTGTGGACTAAAAAAATGAAAATCCTTTAGTTTTGTTTTTTGGTTTTGAGAAAAACTAAAGTCAACATCAAGTGGTGGTCCGTGGCTAAAATGCTGAATAAATGGCCCTGGTATGAAAAAGGTTGAAAACCCCTGTACTAGTTCAAATCCTCAATGTTCATCTGACTCCAGGGGGGTCCCGGGGTGAAGTGAATGATAAGTTAGGTTAAGTGATAGTTAGCAACCCAAACGGACCTTTTTGGGTTTTGTTTCCATGTGTACATTCTCAGAATTAAATTAACACAGATGCCAAAATTATGTAATGCAGCATCAATCAGCATTTGAAGTCAAATTTGGCATTGTGAAGTTTATTTATTTGTTTTTTTTTATTTTAATATGCTTAACATTTATTTTTCCTGCTTTAGCATCATTTTATTTCTGTCTATTGGCTATGCTATGTATAACTGTAGTTGCACGCTGAACAAGATTTTGTTTAAAATAGCTGCAAAATATCTTTATATCCCCATAGTAAAGAGTGTTTGTTCAGTAACAGGGAACTTTTACCGTTAATCCATGTTTTGTTCTATATACCAATTTCATTCAGTCATGCAGTCTTACAGTAATAGAGCATACAGGACACACAATGAAATTGGGAGGAGATGAAATGAAAAAAGAGGGCAGACAAAATTGGAATTGGAACACTACAAAATTGAAGCTATATTGTCTGTTTACTAGAGACTTGTGTTACACAACAGACATTCTAATAGTTTAGAGCAAAGATTATATGAGGATTTGAAGAGCCCAGAGGATCCTTTTACAAAAAGGTCACAATCCCAGGTAGGCGAAAACAAACCAAATTTGCAATTTAATTTATCCACGGACAAGAATCATCTAAACATATTTTGTCTCTGCGTACCCGATAAAGCATTTGTGTTATTAACAGCATATAGTCTTTAGGGGTTAAAATGTTTATGCTGAGGGTTTTTTCAACTCATTTTGCTGTGGACCCAATTGAACCTCCTCACAGGCTCACAGGCGGTCCCTGCATGGTACCAACTTTGAAAACTATTGGATTAAGGCACATAAATAGCGATTCTCGAAAGCAAGAAACCTCCCATCTAACAATGTGTGAAATACAGCAGCAAGATTTGTGAAGTGTTAAAATATAATGTTAAAAGCAGGTTATCCAATAGAACAATACAGCCACCCTGAAGGACTATTATACAAGGTAAGTACAGTTTCCTGCACTGTATCTGCACTGGATGTGGATGTCTGATATGGACTTACTGTACTTAAAAATACGTAGCTGCTACCTTGGACCACCTTTCAATTCAGAGGCTATTTTTGCCATACCATTTTTACCTAAGTTTTTATCCCATGATTTTGTAACCCATTATTCACCTAGTGCCAATTCCTAATGTGATACACACCCTCCACCAACCTGGGGAGGCAGAGGACTTGCCTCATGTTTCCTTCAATGCATGAGGAGTCCAAGCTGCCTTCTTTTTACCTGAAAGTGAAAGAGGGGGGGGGGGGGGGGGTCCCTGCCTGGTTGGACGTAGCGTGTGGAAGGAACACGTTATTCCAACCAGACTGTCCCCGCCATCAGGTGCCACAGCTGGCCAGGGGGAGGCAGTTTAGAGCCCAGGATGTTTTTGCAAGTGTATCTACCCTAGGGGACACGGGGAAAACATGCAAACTCCAGAGTTTAAATACATTTCCATACCACTTTGGAAAAACACTGCCATCCTTAAAGTTCTAAACATTCTGACATCAACAATAAGTATACCCTTCCAACTGTACATACTTTCCCCCATCTCTTTGCTTTAATTGCTTTTAATATGTATTGACACTTGCATTGGCAAAGCATACATAAAGTATGTCTTCCCTTGCCAATAAAGATCCTTTGAATTTAAATAGTCATGTCACCCGGCCCCACAGGGCCAGGTGCGCGCAGCTATAGCTATGGCCATGGGAACTGAAGGAATTGGCGTTTTAACTATATGGCTTTGGTCCCAGCTGCTTTTTTTTACCTGTGAAGGAAGGAAGGGGGGTCCCTCCCTGCCTCCCCCTCCCAGCCCCATGGATGAGTCTGTAATAGGGCCATTTAATTACCGCTGGCTGCCTCAGAGCTCTGCCCCCAGCACTGGCCCAGGGCTCTCATTACCGCCGGCGCTGCCTGGGAACTTAAATATCAAACGACTTCTTTCCTTTCTTTTGTGCCAGAAGTGCCTTTCCTTCTTATTCTTAGTGGGACCCTTCTCTAGCCTGCGGGGCCAAAAACTCTGTGCTCCGTTATGCAGAACGTGTGACTGTTTGTGTGTGGGCGTGTGGGCATGTGGGCGTGTGTGTGTGTGTGTGTGTGTGTGTGAGTGTGTGTGTGTGTGAGAGAGAGAGAGAGAGCGCTCAGTGCGTACAGAGCTTGCATGCCTAAGCACGAGTGTTACAACAATTAGTCAGAGTGCTAATGCTTCACTTCCCGGCGAGTCAGGGGTTATACTATAGCTAGCAGACGTGGGGTTTTAATTAAGTGACCAAGCAGTGACTTGGTCACTTAATTGATATTGCTGCTTTTCTCCTTCTTCTTCTTCCGCCAAAAATAGCTGTTCTGGCTGAACCGTGCAGTCGGTTTTCGTGAAAATTGGTAATCTGGTAGAGGGTGATGCCAAACGGTGATGATGTGAAGCCTGTGACCACTGGTCAAATGGTGGCGCTATAGCACTCAACTGAAATTGCAAACTTTAAACACTTATAACTCATGAACTGCTTGACTCTCAGAAATGTAACTTATATTCACTTATGCGTCTGCTTATGCCGAACAACTTTTGTAGTCTGACTTTTGACCTCTGACCTTTAGATGAACTGCCATCTTGAATTATATGTATAACAGTTAAAATGTCTCTTCTCCTACAATCTTTGATCAAAATGCATAACAATGACCTACACATGAACTTTGGAGCCATACGAATATGAAAATAGGTGTGAATTTTGTTTTAAGTGAAAAAATTATGTTTTTACGAGCCAATGAAAATTGCTCGTTTGTGAAATGATTCTAATGCCCCTAATCTACACATGCAGCGTAATCTGCTTCTGATATTTTACAGTTTTGTAGAGGGGGATGCCAAATAGCAGCAAAACCAGTCTTACTCAAATTGTTCAAATGGGGGCTGTTACGTGTATTAATATGGGGGAACAGACAGACAGTGCAGGCAGCATGTGTTCCTCCCCTCTATATTCTGCTCTCCTCTCCTTCTCTCCAGTCTGTCAATCATACTCACAGGTCCAGCCCACTCATCTCCAGTACCAGCCCACTCCTCCACCTCTCACCACCGGTTGGGCCACCACGCATCTGTCTCCTCCAATCACCTCCATCATCAGACTATATAAGCCACCTGTTGTCTTCCACTCACTCTCTTTCCAGCCTGCCAGCAGACAGCAGCTCCAAACCATTCAGTGTCCTAAGCATACCAGTTTTGCCAGTTTGTCCAAATACAAGTCAAATAGTAGTCCTTAGAATTTGTCCTAAACACAGCCATTTTGTAAAACCAGTCTTTGTTGTTAAAAACGAGGCTATTCGGTAAAGCCCTACTCTAGCCACAGTCTCACAGTAAAAGTACTGTTAAAGTACCGTACTGTACTGTTTATAATCAGAGTACTTTCTTTGTTTGTAGTTCTAGTATTTAAGTTCAGCCTTCCCATTTTGAGTTAAGTTCTTCAGGGAAGGGACAGGGGAAGACAGGGTACCCTGTACATTTTGCAACACGTAGGTAACTCCCGTGTTATTTACACCAGGTTAGAGGTGAGTGCCACATGTTGTAATTTCCTTTTTTTGAAGGTAGAGTAGGAAGTGTTTGTTTGAGTAATGGCCTTTATGCAGCCAAACACTTCCTGGTTGTGCTGGCAGTAAGGGATCCTTCCTGTCGGCTGACTCCCATTCACTTTGCATGTATTGGTTGTGAATTTGTATGAATAAAGTTCACTTCCTTAAACCACACTATTTCATTTGATAATACCATTTCCTAGTTCTTCATAGTTTGTATTATTTGTGGTGTGCTATTGACATGATCACATGATATGAAATGTCTAAAATCTTCAGTTAAAACGGGGAGTTTTTCATGGATTTATCCATGTGTTGCCATATCCACTTTTTTATAAGCAAGCCTTTTCAGTAAAGTTGCTTGAAAATAATGGTACTAGCTGCATGTTTTATTTGAGCCTGTTCCCTAATGTTGCTTAAACCTGTGATTCTCCTCAAACATTTTCATAAAGGATCCCATGTCCCTGGATCACAAACCCCAGATGAAAAACAAATCTCAAGTTCTTGTCTTAAAGAGCCTTAAAGAAAGTCTTAAAGAGTAATATAGTAGCTCATTTGGTTTTCATAGTCCAGGTCCAGGTATTTTCAATTGGTGTTCCATGGACCACTTGTGGTCCTGAAAGGTATTCAATTTTTTCTTCCATAGAACAGCACACTAAAGCTTTGTGCAATGTACAGTAAGCATGCCAACCTTGTCAGTTACTGAAAGTCTGAGGATAAGAAAAATCCACAGAAATGGGTGTTAGAATCTCAAGAAAGTTTGCCTGATTTTATCATAATTAGCCTACATCACTGTGGGAATAATAATGCCATATGTCTACACTATCATTAGGCTACTGTATATCGTTAGGTAGGCACACTCTACTCAGAGTCCAACTTGTATTCTCAATGGCTGATGGGTGCAGATTCTTGCAGATCAATGTAGAGAGAAAATATCCGCACTCGCATATAGTTCATGAGTTTTCTTTTATTTCATTTCTCTATGAAACTCTGAAATGAAATTAAAAAAAAAACTTGTGAACTATATGTGAGTGCGGATATTTTCTCTCTAGGTTGAATGAAGTAACAGAATGGATTTAGGGTAACTGTGGTGGTCCCCGTGTTGATTCTAAGTCAGGTTGGTGGTCCCTGGTTCACAATCAGTTGAAACCCCATGTCATAGACCATGGTTGCTTATTTCTCTCACACAATCTGGAACAATGCACTTGCTCCGGTGTTGCCGGATTGTGTGAGAGAGATAAGCAATCAGTCAATCATGAGCTATACATCTACTGTACATTACATACTATGTGTAGTATTACGCGGAAGCGGGGATCGAACCCGGGACTCCCACTCGCCAGTCCAACGCACAACAAGTCGCGCCAATAAGGCTGAGCCCGATTGGCGGGGTTGTTGTGGCTGGCTCATGGCTGGGTGCTACATTCACCCCCTTGATCTTTTGGAGCGCGTCCTCGCGCTTCACACTTCACACCACGGACCCCCGTACGTGATGTCCCTCATGTGGACCCGCAAGGACGTATACGGGTATATTGGGGATAACACCCGCACTCCAAATCCTGCCGACTACGCCAGATTGTAGTATTACGCGGAAGCGGGGATCGAACCCGGGACTCCCACTCGCCAGTCCAACGCACAACAAGTCGCGCCAATAAGGCTGAGCCCGATTGGCGGGGTTGTTGTGGCTGGCTCATGGCTGGGTGCTACATATGCATTATACTCTAAGACCATATATTGGCAGCTACTTGAGAATAGCAGATCTGAAAGCTCAAAGTGTGCCACTGTGATCTGATAGATTTGATATTTTCCAAAATAATTCTTGTTTTATACAGATGAAAAATAAAAACCTGGCTGGGCACAAAAAAATTACAGATGGGGATCTGTGTGCACAGATGCATGGAACATGGGGGCTCTTTGACTCATTGTTCATTTGAGCAGAATCACAGATATGGAACAAGCCTTAAAAATCTACCTAGTAAACTGTCATTACTTGCAAGCAGATTTACTGAAAAAGGTTGCTTATAAAAAGCGGACATGGCAACACTTGGAGAAATCCATGAAGTACTCATGATTTTAACTGAAGATTTTAGACATTTCATATCATGTGATCATGTCAATAGCACACCACAAATAAAACAAACTATGAAGAACTAGGAAATGGTATTATCAAATGAAATAGTGTGGTTTAAGGAAGTGAACTTTATTCATACAAAATCACAACCAATACATTCACAGTGAATGGGAGTCTGCCGACAGGAAGGATCCCTTACTGCCAGCACAACCAGGAAGTGTTTGGCTGCATAAAGGCCATTCCCGGTAGGTTAGAGGGTTGGGGTTCTAGGTAGGTGTGTTTTTGATTGTAACTTTTTCTGGCACCACCAGTCCCTTCCCTTACCGTTTTGTATTTTCTGTTCAGTAACCTTACTACTTTAATTCAATAAATTGTAATCCTCAGTCCTTAACCCTTTGTCCGCCCATCATTTCATTTTCCGGGTATTATATGTAAATCCCGTCTGGGATATTACAGGGGCGCTATAACAATTCTTTGAAACTGAAACATTTTAACAACCATAACTCGGGCCTCGTTTGGCCAAAAATCATGGGACTTGTTTCTACATGTTCTGTGATTCATGTGGAACACATCTGTAACTTTGACCGGTAAGCTCCACCCCCAGAGTGTCTGCCATTTTAAGCAGTTTGAAAAATGCTCATGCCTGATTTTCTGCCTGGATTTTTGATCAATTTGCATGACACCTGCTACATGAGAACTTTGGCCCCATCCGGACAAAAGTACCGAAGCAAATTTGTTTTCATCAAAAAATGACGTTTTTATAAGCCAATGAAAATTGCTGTTTTGTGAAGAGTCTTCTTCTGCTTGTTTCTCTCTGGCAACACTGGAGCAAGTATATTGTGCCAGATTGTGTGAGAGCAATAAGCATGTGGAACTTATGGAAGCATGTGAAATATGGTCTTCCAATTTCCAAGGTGAGTTTTCCATTTTTATATGGCTTATTGTGCATATAGTTCTGTTTGCATATTGTCAGACGGTTTGGTGGTCTTGCATGTATCTGTGATGTGATGTGTTACGAGCATGTCAATGTGCAAAGTTTGAATACGTGGTACCAAGATATAAAAGCTCCCATCATGTGATGAATATATATATATATATATATATATATATATATATATATATATATATATATATATATATATATATATATATATATATATATATATATATATATATATATAATTTTTTATTTATTTTGTGTGTGTGTGTGTGTGTGTGTGTGTGTGTGTGTGTGTGTGTGTGTGTGTGTGTGTGTGTGTGTGTGTTGCATGTAGCAGGGAGACCTGTCTCCAGACAATCAGAGCCATCTAGTAGAAGAGTTGTGACATTGAGGGGTCAGAAAACCGCCTGGTCACGTGGTCCTCGCACAAGCCCATAGGCTTCAATGCATTCAGTAACTTCCGGCTGTCACTCTTCATGTCACTATCCAACAGAAGTCTATGTAGACGGACTGGCCCCATGAAGTGAACGGAGTTGGCGTAACTCTGTCTATTTCCAGGGCTCTGCAGACAATGATCTGTGGCCACTCCCCAAACACTCACCCACTTGCAGGTGGCCACTGAACAGCCCCTCCCCCACTATAAAGCCAGGGACTTAGTCATTCAGTCCTCCTTTTGCTGTCAACATGCACTGAGTGAGCAAGGTAGGCATTAGGTGGTTTTTATGCTAAACCATCACTCACATTATTGTATGTAGTAAATGGTCCTGTTGTTCCTCAGGTGCTCTCCTCCTAGTTCTGGGCGCTGAGGGACAAGCTCCTGTTGGGTTGTTTGCACTTAACTGGAGGTATGTTTATGCACAAGGAGCTTGTAGATGAGCCATTTCTAAATTCACATTTTACTATTTGTATAATTTTACACTGTGGTTCAGTATTCTTCAGGTGCCCTCTGCATAGGCCTCAGTACTGCTCAAGAGCCTCTTTCGTTTTTCTTGCACTTAACCAGAGGTATGTTTTAAGCAAGGAGCTTGTATATCGGCCATTTTTAAATGTTCATGTTTGAATGTTTTATGATATATTGTGATTTATGTACTCATATGGGTTTTTGTTACACTTCCGGTGTAGCCTACATGCAGGCTGGTTGACCTGTTGGTAGACCTGTTGCGTGTGGCCATGACAACACACACACACACACACACACACACACACACACACACACACACACACACACACACACACACACACACACACACACACACACACACACACTCTGTCAATCAGTGTCTGTGCTTAACTCCCTCTGTCTCTCCCTCACTCAGAGTGACACACCCAGCTGGCACCTGCAGCCGGTTCCCCAATCAGCCATGCTCCTCCTCCTGCATAAAAGCCAGCTCCTTCAGTCTGATGGCAGACACAGACCAGACAACAGCTCAGCAGCCCAGCTCTGTTCTTGTTAGCCTTTGTTTTCAGTTCTCTTTCGTTAGTTTATTTCTGTTTGGCCTGGAGATGGCCGGCAGCCTTGGTTTTCGTTATATGTTTTAGTTCTCGGTTTAGGATTCATTTGTTAAGTTAGGGGGAGGGGTGGGAACAGCTTCGACGTCCCTAGGGGTGGCCTGGGCCCCCCCTCCTTCTGTTTGCGGCATCTCCAGGTCTTCCTTTGTTCTCCTTGTTTGGTAAAGTAATCATGTAAATAATTCATTACAAGTAATCAGATTACTTAAGTATCCCTACCAGTTCAACCAGCAATGCTGCCCTTGTACAAATGTAATCTAATACTTTTGGGAGTGGTTGTTAATAAAAACCGTTAAACCTTGCCATTCTCTTGATGTCCTTCTTTTATGTTGGAGTTTCCATTTTAGCCACTAGTAGAAGCCCCAGGAGGGGTCCACGCGCACCCCCCGTATTTTTTTGTCTAGTCTGTTTTTTATTGATCCTTAGGACCTCTAGAATAAGAATTTTGATGATCCCAAGAACAAATTTGGTCCTTTTGGTGTTTTTTTCAATGTTTTGTGAGTCATACACGTGCTTCGAGATTACCGTCAAGAACGCCTGCGAGACTGTCTATTAGAGACTGTGGTACGCTCAAATTTTGAGATAGCCAGAAAGCAAATACACCATTGTTTTCTAGACAACCTCAGCTTTCCAATGAGACCAGTCGCATCATGCTCACATGTCAGAAAAGGGGACAAATATCTAATGATTCAAAGTTAAAATAATATTTTGCGAAGGAAAAAAGGCCATCGACTATTTTCCAAAAGGTCCCTTGAACTGTCACTTCTAAATATGTGAATGGAAATGGGTTACAGGGGTAGCTACAAGCCTCCCCTATACAGACATGTCAAATTTATGCCAATCAAATGCAGTTTTGACCAAGAACCTTGCACTTTTGTGCATGCAGTACAAATGTAATTTTGCCCCAAATGCTGTATTAGTCAAGTTGAGACTGTCTATTAGAGACTGTGGTACGCTCAAATGTTGAGATAGCCAGAAAGCAAATACACCATTGTTTTCTAGACAACCTCAGCTTTCCAATGAGACCATTCGCATCATGCTCCCATGCAGAAAAGGGGACAAATACCTAATGATTCAAGTTAGAATGATATTTTGTGAAGGAAAAAAGGCCATTGATTATTTTCCAAAAGGTCCCTTGACCTGTCACTTCAAAATATGTGAATGGAAATTGGTTACAGGAGTAGCTACAAGCCTCCCCTATACAGACATGTCAAATTTATGACAATCAAATGCAGTTTTGACCATAGAACCTTGCACTTTTGTGCATGCAGTACAAATGTAATTTTGCCCAAAATGCTGTATTAGTCAAGTTGTGCAGTGCACATTGGGTTTTGTTTCTAATGGTGATGTTTAATGGTGATGGAATTGCATAGCAGGGGTTGACACTAAGGTCTCCGAGGCACTTGCCCCTTGGGCAAGTGCAAGTCAGGTTCTACTTGCCCTCAGGTCATGGTCACTTGCCCCCTAAAAATATCGTGAATTTTGCATTCAAGGTTACTTTCTACTTGCTGCTTTAAACATTTCCTTTCGCAGTCAAAGACTGTTTTGTTTAAGTCACAATCAGCTACAGTAAATATTCAACTTGTAAATCAGTGGTTCCCACAGTGGTCACCTCAGGGGTCTGTGATGCCAGCAAAATGATAGTTTAGAACCAAATGGACCTGGGAGAGAGATAGCTAGAAAGCAGGAAAAGACGCAGAGGCAGAGCGCAATGACCACCAAGACAAATATATCTTGTGTTAGGTTATAGCGCACTAAGTCACATGCTTGCCCGATTGGGTAGCAGTATTCACTTGCCCGACCATTTTTTTACTTGCCCCGGGCAAGTGGGCAAGTGTTAGTGTCAACCCCTGCATAGTTTGTGTGTGTGTGCGCGCGCGCAGCTGAGACTATTCTACATCCAATGTCGCAATGTAGACTGTCAGTTGGTTCCCCATAGAGATGGGGATCCAATTGACAGTCACAGATTGACAGTAACCAATGGACCGTCACCAATTGACCAATGGACAGGCACCAATTTACTGTCCCATTGGCTGAGAACTTAAATGACAATAGACTCCCCAAGTATAAAGAGGTCATTTCACCTGGTGTCTTGGTCATTGCTACACGGATCCTAGAAGAGTTGTCTAGCACATGTCACAAACTTTCAAATTGTCACCATGTCAGTGGATGACTCTGGACCAAGCCAGAAACGAACAAGGGTTAGTGATTCAACACCAACGCAAATATGTATCTTACATAATGTAAAATTTAAAGATCCAGCAACATTCACACCTCTCAGTGCATCAAAGATTGAGCCTGTGAGAAACTCAAGCATCTCATCTCAAGCTTAACATCCGGTATGAGAGATGCCAGGAGCCCCTTAACTCACCATACAGGATGAAGGACATCTGTGACCACATTCCAGAATCACTAGAAGGTATAGACATAGGGATCACAGGCTGGCACAGAACATGTTACCAGTACTTTGTAAAAAAAAAAAAAAAAAAAGTACTGGTAACATGGGGTATAGACATAGGGCACACAGTGCCCCAAAACCAAAAAATACTCACCCCGGAAAAGGAAATCATTATCCAGTGATCCAAAGTTTGGGCCTGAGTGCATTTTGTGTGAAAAAAATGTAATTAAATCTCGTCCAAGTTGGCATCATAAAAATTAGTACCCTGTTGTTGAACTTTATTCAGGAATACCCCTTGAGATACACTATCTCGTTTTCGAGAGGTTCCTACAATTAATACACGACATTGTAGGCCTACAAAGAAAGCATAATACAAAAAACAAATGCAAGCACAGGACAAGAATACCCTGTTGAATTTCCAAATAAAAAGGCAGATCACCATCCTGGGACAACCTTGAAAGCCAAGCAGAGCAGTTGGTAAATTTCAAGCTTTTTAGGAAAATATCTAAAAGTTGAAGTTGAAGATTTGATCTCTGGTACCAAGCTTGTGTGACCAACTCAGTGGCCTTGTGGTTAGAGTGTCCGCCCTGAGACTGGGAGGTCGGGGTTCGATTCCCTACCGCGTCATACAAAAGACTCTATAAACGGGACCCAATGCCTTCCTGCTCAGCATCAAGGGTTAATACTTACATACCGACATACTAACATCATGTCCAGGGGTTATTGTACAACAACCTGCCACCCCCTAAAGCCCTATGGGCTTCATTGCTCGGCCTAGCCTCATAAGATCATGGCAAGGCAAGACTTACTTCCCAAGCTTGTATGCTGTGAGGATGAGGATTGCATCCAGAGATAAATTTGGTGTAGATCAGGTAAAATGACACATCCCTGTAGCTGGACCTGAGCAAAATCAACTGCATTTTGTACTCAGTAAAACAACTTGTCGCTCATCTACAATGTGTTTCTGCACATTACTGCACATCAGAGTGAACGCCTGGTTGTGGGCAGCAGAAATACATGTATGTGCTTGGGCACTTTTAGGTTTACAGCTTCTCTTCTTGGATTTGACAAGATTCTGGTATTCCGTATTAAACTTATTACAGCAGGAAGGATGGTACTTTGCTTCTGCTGAGAAGTGTATTTTCCTAAAAAGTTTGAAATTTTCCAACTGCTATGCTTGGCTTTCAAGGTTGTCCCAAGATGGTGATCTGCCTTTATATTTTGGAAATTCAACAGGGTACTCATTTTTACGATGCCAACTTGGACCAAATTTGATTACAATTTTTTCACAAAAATCACTCAGGCCCAAACTTTGGATCACTGGATAATGATTTCCTTTTCCGGGGTGAGTATTTTTTGGTTTTGGGGCACTGTGTGCCCTATGTCTATACCCCATGTTACCAGTACTTTTTTTTTTTTTTTTTTTTTTTACAAAGTACTGGTAACATGTTCTGTGCCAGCCTGTGAACCCTATGTCTATACCTTCTAGTGATTCTGGAATGTGGTCACAGATGTCCTTCATCCTGTATGGTGAGTTAAGGGGCTCCTGGCATCTCTCATACCGGATGTTAAGCTTGAGATGAGATGCTTGAGTTTCTCACAGGCTCAATCTTTGATGCACTGAGAGGTGTGAATGCTGCTGGATCTTTAAGTTTTACATTATGTAAAATACATATTTGCGTTGGTGTTGAATCACTAACCCTTGTTCGTTTCTGGCTTGGTCCAGACTCATCCACTGACATGGTGACAATTTGAAAGTTTGTGGCATGTGCTAGACAACTCTTCTAGGATTCGTGTAGCAATGACCAAGACACCAGGTGAAATTACCTCTTTATACTTGGGGAGTCTATTGTCATTTAAGTTCTCAGCCAATGGGACAGTAAATTGATGCCTGTCCATTGGTCAATTGGTGACGGTCCATTGGTTACTGTCAATCTGTGACTGTCAATTGGATCCCCATCTCTATGGGGAACCAATTGACAGTCTACATTGCGACATTGGATGTAGAATAGTCTCAGCTGCGCGCGCACACACACACACAAACTATGCAGGGGTTGACACTAACACTTGCCCACTTGCCCGGGGCAAGTAAAAAAATGGTCGGGCAAGTGAATACTGTTACCCAATCGGGCAAGCATGTGACTTAGTGCGCTATAACCTAACACAAGATATATTTGTCTTGGTGGTCATTGCGCTCTGCCTCTGCGTCTTTTCCTGCTTTCTAGCTATCTCTCTCCCAGGTCCATTTGGTTCTAAACTATCATTTTGCTGGCATCACAGACCCCTGAGGTGACCACTGTGGGAACCACTGATTTACAAGTTGAATATTTACTGTAGCTGATTGTGACTTAAACAAAACAGTCTTTGACTGCGAAAGGAAATGTTTAAAGCAGCAAGTACAAAAGTAACCTTGAATGCAAAATTCACGATATTTTTAGGGGGCAAGTGACCATGACCTGAGGGCAAGTAGAACCTGACTTGCACTTGCCCGAGGGGCAAGTGCCTCGGAGACCTTAGTGTCAACCCCTGCTATGCAATTCCATCACCATTAAACATCACCATTAGAAACAAAACCCAATGTGCACTGCACAACTTGACTAATACAGCATTTTGGGCAAAATTACATTTGTACTGCATGCACAAAAGTGCAAGGTTCTATGGTCAAAACTGCATTTGATTGTCATAAATTTGACATGTCTGTATAGGGGAGGCTTGTAGCTACTCCTGTAACCCATTTCCATTCACGTATTTTGAAGTGACAGGTCAAGGGACCTTTTGGAAAATAATCAATGGCCTTTTTTCCTTCACAAAATATCATTCTAACTTGAATCATTAGGTATTTGTCCCCTTTTCTGCATGGGAGCATGATGCGAATGGTCTCATTGGAAAGCTGAGGTTGTCTAGAAAACAATGGTGTATTTGCTTTCTGGCTATCTCAACATTTGAGCGTACCACAGTCTCTAATAGACAGTCTCAACTTGACTAATACAGCATTTGGGGCAAAATTACATTTGTACTGCATGCACAAAAGTGCAAGGTTCTTGGTCAAAACTGCATTTGATTGGCATAAATTTGACATGTCTGTATAGGGGAGGCTTGTAGCTACCCCTGTAACCCATTTCCATTCACATATTTTGAAGTGACAGGTCAAGGGACCTTTTGGAAAATAGTCGATGGCTTTTTTTCCTTGCAAAAAATTATTGTAACTTTGAATTATCAGGTATTTGTCCCCTTTTCTGACATGGGAGCATGATGCGAATGGTCTCATTGAAAAGCTGAGGTTGTCTAGAAAAGAATGGTCTGTTTACTTTCTGGCTATCTCAAAATTTGAGCGTACCACAGTCTCTAATAGACAGTCTTGCAGGCGTTCTTGACGGTAATCTCGAAGCACGTGTATGACTCACAAAACATTGAAAAAAACACCAAAAGGACCAAATTTGTTCTTGGGATCATCAAAATTCTTATTCTAGAGGTCCTAAGGATCAATAAAAAACAGACTAGACAAAAAAATACGGGGGGTGCGCGTGGACCCCTCCTGGGGCTTCTACTACACCTCACTGCTTTTACAATGGAACTTGCATGGCTCATCAATGAAATGTTTAAATTACTTCGAAAATAATTCATTTGACCATCAAATATATAATGCAGCCTGGCATTGGTCATTTTATGAATCACATTCACTGCTAACATTGATGTGTAGGCTCTTGTTTTGAAGCATTTTTATCATAGATAATCATTGATTAAGGGTAGTTGTTTGTTTAAAGGATACACTTCATAAAAACGTACTGCTGTAAACCAGTATACTTTTATATTGTATGTAGAGTTTCACATCAGAATGTGGCAGATTGTCACACCCCCATGTCCTATTGCTTCAGTTTTCTTTATAAACTGATTTGTCTTGTGTTTTGTTTATCCACTGCTGCATGCTGATCTAAAATCCAATTTTAATGCAACGCTCCAGAGCCATTTAGAGACGGAGTTGCGCCAATGATGGGGTACACAGTTACATTTGGTTAGTCACGTGATCAGTGGTCACAGTGAGCCTAACGGTGACAAATCATAGTCTAGTGTCTGAAACACATTGAAGTGAGTAAGATGAGATGTAAAATGACAGCCGGTTTGAATTATTTTACAGTAACAATTAAAGTCTCTGCAATGTGTATGATTTGCTATTACTTAAAAAGACCTAACATAAAAGGATTCAAGCTGGGCTTTTACTTTGAGTCCAATGCATTTCTGCCTACTTCTCAATAGCACTGAGTTACACTCGCATATCATGAAAGTGACATTCACGGAAATGTCACTTTGTGATTGAGATGATAAAACTCAATGTAATGGTAATGGCACCAATGCAGTGGCCTTATGGTTAGAGTGTCTGCCCTGAGACTGGGAGACCGGGGTTCGATTCCCGGCCAGGTCATACCCTGACATTCTAGATTTCCAGTAGTAACCTACCCAACGAAAGCTTTGCATTGTACAAGCCTTGATCATTTCATGTAACAGTGTAGTGGTTAAAACATTGTGCCAGATTATGTTAGATTAACTTCTTGAACAAAGTGGCCATTAAAGGTAGGGGAAGTGATTTCACTTCTGTCAGATATCACCCAAAAAAAAAAAAAAAATCTGTTAAAATGCTCTATTATAAGGTGTGGAAACCATATATGGAGTTTCCCCCTCCCCCATGTTAGCAGAGGAGCTAATAAAAGTTCCCCAGTTGGTGGCAAATTCTCCTCCAATCAGGATCGAGCAGCAGGTTCACATAGTGTAGCTACTGTTAGGCGCCCCTAGTGCACCAGGCTGGTACTACACGATGAATTTCAAATCACTTACCCTACCTTTAAACAACTGTTGTTAACTAGTGTCCAATCACATTTATTTCACAATTTCTTCTAGTTGTACTTGAATTGTACTGTAATTGTCCAAGCTTTTATCAGTTTTGTTGTAGGAGGCCAGGTTGTAGGCTACTGTAGGAATTTTACATTTCATTTATTCATTCACTATTGTATGGACCGGGGCAAAAGCACCCCCCTCAGATAATTTCTCAAAAATATGTTCCTTCTTCTGCATATTGTTCTGACTCCTTATTGCTGCTTGCTTGGTCACGTTTTATTGCTGCTTGCAGCTATATTTTCCTTCTGTCTTTTAAGTGGGAGAACGCCGTCGCTTTGTCTCACAGCGCAGTAGCTATACCTGCTGCGCCACACACGCACTGACACGCTCCAAAAAATCCCATAAAATGAACCATTATGGGGTCTATGCTAGTTGCACTTGTACATTCTCTGCATTACACGAAAGCAGTAAAGTCTTTGTCCCATAAAAGATTATTACAACTTCCCACAGATATGCCTTTGTTGTTTCTTCAATTGTGTACGCATGGAAATCAATTTACAGATCCCACCAGCTGTGACCTCCGATATGAGTAAACCCCATATATTGACAGAATGAATATACTCCAACTGTGGTGTGCAAGCAACCGCGAAACAAACTCGGTCTCCAGGCGAAATTATTCCACAGGCAGAATTAAAAAGCATGCACGGGCCACTAAAAACACAACAACCGGGAGAGGGCTATAATCAATCAATTAGCCTGTGTGTTTCTCTCATAAGCAGAACAAGAAAAGCTAAAAATACATGTTTGTTCATGGCTGGATGTGCTGCTTTGAAGTGTATTAGCACAACAGCAAAAGAGGAAAAAATGACAAATGGTTCACAGAGCAAGCCATTACTCTGTGTTGCTTTTATACCGGAAATGCACAGGGTTTCTCTCAAGAGAAAGGTATAGTTTTTGAACGTGGCATATTCTGTTGTCTCAGAGAACACTCAGAGGCACTCAGCCCATGGTGACTTGAAACTAACTCAACAGTAACTTTGCACACTGTGCAACGCTGAATGCATTAGCGACAGCTAATAGGGTCTAATACAATGTCCCGCGGCTGCGCAAACATGAAACCGCACAAACAGCACAGCCACACACACACACACCCCAAATAATATAAATATATATATATATATATATATATATATATATATATATATATATATATATATATATATATATATATATATATATATATATATATATATATATATATATATAGTATACATAGTGTATAAATCACATAAAATCATGTGCCCCTTTCAAAATATTTGAAGGGCCCATGAAGAAGCATTTTGAGTTTAAACGTTTGCTTTAAAAATATATGTAATATATTCAAAGATTTGCAGGAATGTTTACGATTTTTGTTCAGTAAAAACAGGAGTTTGCCCGTGTCTCCAGCTCTTAAATAAAACAGAAAATACATTAAATTTTATCTAATCAGTGGGAACCGCACAATGACCATTTATCAGCTTGTGTTCCAGTTTCAATGCTGTCTGCAGTGCTCATTTATCTGTTTCATTACCTCCAATCTGGCTTGTTTATCATTTATGTGGTCTCTCTCCTAATTCACACAGCTGTGTCCAAAGTGTGGAGCATGGACCTATTGCATCCCTGCATGTGGCCGAATGTATACAGCCTGCAGAGCCATACCTGGAATGTATTATGAGCCCCAACAGTATGGGACATTTTTTAGATTTAGGGCTCCATTTTCGTCACATGCTAAACCCCTTGTCCCTAATCCATTATTTCATTTTTATTATTTTGAATTTTTGTTTTTGAATATTTCAACATGTCAATCTATTAACACGTTGTGAGCTTGTAGACTGGCCATTTGAACTACTGGAAAATGTTTCTTTTAATAGTTTATAAAGGCAAAGAAGTTAAAGGACAAGGGGTTTAGCGGTAACAAAAATGGAGCCCTAAATGTTTTAACCTGGACATTTCCCAGAGTATAATGTGTCAGCATTCTTTTCTTTTTTTTTTTTTTTTTTTTGTTTACCTCATTAGCTTTGTTATATTTTAGACACACTGAAAAAGGAAGAAATAAACTTTTCATTTTTCTGTTCACAGACACATGGATGATGATAGTTAATCGTTTGAATCCAAACATTATGTTACAGTAGTTGGCCCTTAGGTTATAATATTTGCTAATGTGGCCCCCTTTGAAATAGGTTTGGACACTCCTGCCTGATTGGATAGAATTTGTATTGGATATAATTGATTTTCATTTTTCTCGGATGTATTGGAGCCTTTGAAGGCTCTTGCTAGGGATCCTGCACTCCTCATCAGGATCCTTAGCAAGAGCCTTCATGGCTCCAATACATCCAAACAGCGCTGCTAGGAACCTGATGAGGGCGCACAAGTATGAACACATCACATCCATCCTCCGCTCACTCCATTGGCTCCCAGTTTTTTTTACGGACTGAATACAAAATATCCCTTTTAACATATCAGTGCATTCATAGCAATGCCCTCTCCTACATCAAGAAACTTGTCACCCTCCACCAACACCAATCGTTTCAAACCCACTGACCGTGCATTTTGTGCGTTCGCCCCTGAACTTTGGAACACTCTTCCGACCCATCTGAGAGCACCTCAGTCCGTGGACTCATTTAAAAGACGACTTAAGACTTTTCCTTTCAACAAAGCATTTTCATAGCCTGGCCTGTGTTTTAATCTGCTGTGCGGCCTTTTAAGTGATGGTTTTAGAGTGTTGTTTCTTATGATCTTCTTTCTTTAATTTAATTGCATTTTTCTGTTTGTAGCACTTTGAGATTCTGTAGAATGTAAATAATCAGTCTGCCCCCCCCGAACACGATGCCATGCAAAACAACCCAAGATATTTCAAATTAAAGTGCTTATATTTAAAATGATTTGAAACACTACTACTGCTACTAACTACAATTTTGGCACCACTAAACCAACAGCATTTCATCATTGAAAACAGAAAACTCTCTGAGTCAGTCCGCTGCATCTCTGTTGCAACTTCAACAACAACTGATGTTATTATTGACTAATAAAAGTCCTGTAACCGAAAATGGTATACCATTTTCTCTTGCCCCTCCAACATGTTCTCTTGCCCCCCCAAATGGGACATGTTACATCCGAAGCATAACTGAAGCATAACATCCCACAGGAATGGTATACCCACCTAGCAGGCATAGAGAGAATTCAGAGGAGGTGCAAAATAGATGTGAAGAGTTGTTTCTAAGCATACATAAAAAAAGGAATTGGCAACCGATAACACTGTAACCAGAGGGAAATTTAGGAAGAGCAACAAAGTTGAGGAAGAAATGAGACAAAAGTATACTGTGTGATATACTGTGTTTTCATGGACTTTTCTAAGAGCATCCTTCTGTCTCTGGTTTGTCCCGATTCCTTTGAAAAGTTCAGAGCCATTGTGGGGCACTTCAGAAAGAGGAAGGACGAGTGGAAGATACAGAGTACAGAGGTAGCCTCGGAGATAATAATACAGATTTACATGCTCACAAGTGTTCCTCCAATGCCATCGCGCTCTCAGCTGCACTACCATCTTCATTGATCCTTTAAGACCAGAGGGAGGGCCATTCTACAAGTGCCTCTTAAAGCATGTTCAACATTGTTCAGAAAGTGGAGATGTACAAGTTTGCAATGCGGTACATCTGCTATTTTTCTATTAGCCAAAAAAACAAAACAAAAGCTATGAAATCACACAATTTGGACAGTCACTCAAAATGCCCACAGATGGGAAAGCCCCCAAATAGGGTGTCCAGATGTCGTAGTAAGTGTGACCTACTGTCACAGTTAGTCTACATGCTAGCCCATATATTTTGAGTGCCCTTTTTATGGGAGAATTGTCGAGCTTGGCGAGTACACAAGAATATAGAGATGAATCCACAGAGTGCTGCCATGTAGTTGTTACCATAGGCCAGCAACACAAACCTTTAGATCCCCATATATGGAGATATGTCAGAACCTGTTCTGATATTCTCTGATATTCTCCATCCATCCTTCAATGTCTTCCTTCTGATTTTACACCTCTCTATTCGAACTCTAGATGGACCTGTGCCCGGCTGCACTACCACTACCTATCAAGTAGGGTGTTAGCTTATGAAAAAAAGAACACAAAAGGATTTCATTTGGAGATAAGAGAATTGCACGTCTGCGTGTCTATGCTGTATAGAGTAGACACACAGATCCTCTTCAGCTATAGCATAGATTTTTGTCTTGCACAAAGATTAAATTCTCATCGACAATGAACGGATGGTGTAGCCTACAATCAAATAGCTGCCCCTCACAAGGGAGCGATTTCTGACTTCTATTCTTAGTTTTAGTACAGTAAGGAAGTGGGAAGAAGTTGAACAGGTTGAAGAGAGAGTGTTAGATGGGGTGACTCATGATTGCGCGTCGTCTATCCCAGGGTCGTCTGCTGCTACTACCAAAGTGGATACTGAAATCACCTATAGAAAATTGATGCTGCTTTTTATGCATGAAAAGAAGATGGAGCCGCCTGCCAAGTAAGTGTTCATACCACACTGCCACAAAGTGCTCACAGAGAGGGTGCAAATCTCCAGGAGAATCCTTGAACCCGTGCTCGCTTGCAAATACCTATAATGAGTCATGTAAAGCTGTTTGCGTGTTGCTATAATGCGACAGATGAGAAGATGAGCACGCAGAATGCAAATGCCATCCATGCTGTCTTTTTGACGTCTGGGGGATTATAATGCGCCGGGGTTTGTGGTTTAAGATGTTGCGGCCGAGAGATGCAGACTCAGCAAAAATTCGACGGTTATGTTATTATTTTCTACGTGGCGCTATCTGTTTCAAAGTGTTAATAATGCAAAGTCGAACGTGTAGAAAATGGACCCCGAAAAGATACAGATTGAATGCTGTCGTTGCTGTCAGGCAGAATGTTCTTCTGTCTGACAGCAGATATTCTAACTTTTTTGTGCTTTTTTTTTCTTGATCATATATTACAGCAGTGGTTTTCAACCTTTTTCATACCAGAGCCCAGTATTTATTCTGCATTGTAGCCACGGACCACCATTTGATGTTGAGTTTAGTCTCTCGCACCCAAAACTAAAGATTTTCAAGTTCGCGTCCACAATTTAGGAGATTTAACTGGCAAAAAGTTGGTCAAAATACCAACTCTTCTACATTTTCTAAATGTGTACATTCTTGACAACTAAGTAATTCAGATTGTCAAATATAATTTAACTTTTGAGATCGTAAAATGAAACCAAGTGGAGCCGCAAGGGTTCATTTGGTGTTCATTTTACGGTCTCAAAAGTTGCAGATTTATAAGGGTCCATTTGGTTACCAACTGTCTTGGAATCCTCTCAGGGACCACTGGCGGTCCCCAGACCACTGGTTGAAAACCTCTGTACTACAGCAAAGTAACACTTTTAGACATGAGGTTTCCTGACAGAGACGACATAATACTGTGGCGAGTCTGCATCTGAACTCACAAATTATACATTGCAGTGTCATCGAGGTGCATTAAGCAGCATTCAAAGTGTGCATTACTGATTGCACAACAAAATGCTCTTACTCAGCCTCCACGTACCTTCGGGTATTCTCGTTACAGCGCTAAAATTAATAAAATGTGGCACCATGTGTCTCTACCAGTTAGAGCTGTAGCAACGCGACCTCCATTAGCCTACGAGGAAATGGTATATTTTGACAATTACAGCAGCTATATAATATAGCAAGCGACTTTATATTATCTGCCAATCTTACAGGCAGATTATACTGTAGAAATGCATTAAAGGCTGTCTGGTCAGCAATCATTTCACTTGGGAGGTTTCATGCAGTACAACGCAGTACAAACACTTCTTTAAACATTCACTGCTCAGACGCGACATAAATTACATGCCTCTCTTATGGCTTTTCCCTCACAAACTGTGAGCATTTCTGGGCAAACGAATCGAATGTTTACTGTTATTTTGTGCAGAGGTAAACTCTCCATATCTGTCTGTTGGATGAAAGTGGATTAAAACGGCCTGAAAGATGACAGCTTTGAATTCCATAAAAAGCCCAAGTGTGTCCATTAACAGCCCCACTGTATGCAGCAGGAAGTGTCCTTGAGCAGTTTGAGCACAGGAGTGAATTCCCGGCTGGCACAAGCACTCCTTCATGCTTTACACTTTGCAAGTGTCGCTCCAGATATAAATAGTTGAATGGATGAAGAAAAAAAAAGAAGACATTTCAAACTGAATGGAAGCGACATATAGTAAATGTGTTTTGCTTACCCTGATCCTGTACGGAGAAACCGAAGTGGTCGGACGTGACGTTTTCCTCCTTCCGCAGCACGTAGCAGATCTTCAGGTCATCGATGTCAGCTGGGGCGACAAACACAATGGCAAACAATCTCACTATTTGCTGTTTCAACACAATTTAAATATCACCACTCACTCATTTTAATGGCTGAAATGTTTTTATATAAAACTTGAAGAGATTCATTTGCATTATGTATTATTAATATGTACAGCATTATTTCAAAATAATAGATACGGAATGCTGGGTATTACATTTTAAAAGGAGAGAGATAGAGCGGGAGCGAGTGAGAGAGAGAGAGAGAGACTTAAAACTTTAATGTTTAGCATCGTGCTGTCTACAAAAAGACGTTTGAAGTCAGGGAATTAGTCAATCTTCACTGGGCTCTTCTCTGTCGTGTAATTGTTCAAAGATGGAAGCTGTCCCGCTTCAGTGCCGTATCGGGCCAATGTGCAACAGTGGCCTCTTCCTACTGATATCACACAGACTCATATTCCTTATCAGCTGTTCGGCATGAGCAATTTGTCCGAATGCAAGACGGGAATTTTCGGGGAAAGTCACGCCATCCGTAATCCAAGGAGACAGATAAAGGTTACACACCCCAATCACTCAAACTAAACCAACACAACGATGATTGTTGAACCCCCAAAATGTGTCAGGATCTTTGTGTCAATACCACTGGTGGAAAGTAACTTTTACTAGCTTTTACTTTTTCTCAACACTTTATGCCAGCTTTTCTCAAACTTTTTCATGGATGAACCCCGGGGATCTGTGGATTCCACTTTGAAAACCAATTTCTACTCTGTTTCTATTATTTTGCAGAAATTTGAAAGGATATACTTTGTAATGAATTACTTTTGTAGTTTTACTCCACGTAAAATCCTGAATGAACGATTTTACTCATAACAGAGGCATGTCTTCGTTGTGGTGTAATATCATATCATGAATGCCTCTCATCTCTCACGGCACTCTCTGTGTGAATATAAAGGCCTGGAAAGAAACCAGGTGAGACATCAGGGATGTTGTAATGACAGACGAGAGGCCAGAAGAATGTTAAGAACAGGATTCTGAAAGCGGGGGGAGCCCATCACTACCTTTACAGCTGTTTTTTCCCTGAAACTGCGTGAATTACAGGGCCATACCATACCAGCTCCCTTGCATTTTCCTCCCACTATTCTCTCTCTCTCTCTCTCTCTCTCTCTCTCTCTCTCTCTCTCTCTCTCTCTCTCTCTATCAGTCTCTCTCTCAAACAAACAAATTATTGAGGCTGTGAAAGGCCCTGGCCTCTTTCGCGAGAGAATTAAGCAGCCATGTCCAAGAGAACAAGCCCATAAGAAGGGACTATTATTAGGCTGGGCTGCCAATTTGACACTTCAAACCACATTCAAACTGCACCTTTCCAGACTCACAGAGTCTCACAATGTCTTTGTTTTGTTTTCCTCCTGTATTTTCGAACATTCTAACTCATTTTATCCCCCTCCTAAAAAGTTGTTTCTTCTGTTGCTGTGAAGCAACCTTGTTAAGTGATGAGTTCGCAGTCGTCAGACGTTCCTCGAAGTACAGTATTCCAATAGGCCGGTTTAGGTGACGACATAATGATGACGTGATTAAGAGGAGATTCAGCAGAAACAATTATTAATTGTTTTATAGGAGAATATTAAAACAAATAACTGTTTTTGTTTGTTTTTGGTTTGCTTGCCCTACTCACACAAACGTAGGCCATGGTCTTTTGGTGCGCAATACGCAATACTGAGTGCAGATCTACATTATATAAATGTTTGACAATCACTGATTTAAACAGACAGAAAGCCCAAAATAAGCAATTACACCAAATAAAGCCGAGCTAACCACATTTTATGAGCAATATCACAGAAAATCAAGCCCAAAGTCGCTTATAAGGGGGAGAGGAAATACTGTCTAGCTAAAGCTAAACTGTCCTACCTACCTACCTACCTACCTACCTACCTAATACCTACCTTCCCACCTATCTACCGCTCAATCTACAAAGGAGAGAAGATGAACACACAGATGGAACAATTTTTACAAGGGAGAAAGAGTTGCATCCATTCTTTGTGTGTTCCCCTCTGAGCGAGCAGCCCGGGTCGCAGGAGACGGAGAGGAAGGAAAGGAAGCAGGGAGAGGAGGGTTCTGGTTAAGTGTTGGGATGCAGCCCCCAGATCTGTGCCAGCGAGGATGCCTTGCATACATAAAGTCACGCTAGTACTGGAAAGTAACTAAGTACATTTACTCAAGTACTGTAGTTATTTAACTTTACTGTATATGTTTCAATACTTTAGCCTTGACTGCAGTACATACGGTATAATTTTTGTCCACAATTCATTGAAAATAGTTTGTATTTCCAGATTAACTAGCCAATTAAGGCCCGGTTTTATGCATCTACATTGCACACAATGCTCAAGATACACCACCAACATTTTCAGCTTGTAGCTTGCCAACTAGTCTTTAGTCAAGCAAAAGATAGCATGTCATTCCAATATGTTTGCACTTTTAAAGGTTTTTATACAGGCATTTTAAGTAGCAGATTATATTTGCTGCTTTCGCTGCTTTCGTGTGGCGCTGTGGCTGAGATACAGTAAATAAATATGGAGAAAGTGAAAGCGGTTTCTCTGCCTCCGACAGCGACTGTATTCATATTTGCATTGTCGCTGTGTTTACTTAAGTAAAACAAATGTATAATAAATCAGAGTACTTCTTCTTCTCCTCCTTCCAGCACAGTGAGTCACGTCTTGCGAGCCTGCGAGGGCACGAAGGTCATCAAATATTTAAGGAGGTACACCTCGGGGGACGTGCCCTGGAAATGGGCTGAGTAAATAAAGACGACAGGAGGCCAAGTTCTCTTTCGCCCCACTGCGTCCCGTGACAAGTTCCACCTCCCTCCCCACCACCACCTCTACTCCGCTACATTCCCTCACCCCTCCAACACACAGTGTTGCCAGATTTTGCAGAAGAGAGAAACGGCCAGGTCTAGGACGATTTCAGTGAGTCACCAAAACTAAAGGACAGATGTCTTTCGATGAACCTGTCCTGTTGTTGGTTAAAATTGAGTTTGCGGTTACAATTAGCTTCTAATTCTATTAGTATTATGGTTACGTCAGAGACTCAGAGTAGTAGAGGAGAAGTTAAAAATTATCCCAAAACATGTTTGACATATCGTTTAAAAACATATGCATATACTGTACAGTAGTTGTCTCATTTCAGTCACTGCTAAACCTCTCATCCCTAAACGACTTTGCCCCTTTTCTTTCTTTCTTTTTTTTTTTTTTTTTACTATTTTGAAAAACATTTTTTATTGGTTAAAATTGACAGTCTACAAACTCACTCAATAAAAAAGGCACAGAAGTTTAGTGATGAGGGGTTTAGCAGTCCCATATGTAAAATGTTATATATGTCATATGCAAACTTTTATCTTTTTTGAATGTTATAAAAAATACTATGGATCTTATATTAACTTTATTCCCTTATATGAGGATTGTAAGAAAGATGCCACTTTCAAGAGTTGAGATAAATATAAGATTTTCCATATGGGGTAAAGAAAAAATGCAACCCAAACACTATTTAAAAGTAGGCAATCCACAGGCTCACAAAGCATTACAACGTGTCAAAGAGCTTGTAGATCTGCTATTTTCATTTAATTAAAAATCTATCTATTTTCCTTTATTTTATTTATTTATTTTTACATTTTATCAATGCAAATCTTGTATGGGTTGAGGGTCCATGACAAAACAGATGGTTTTCTAAAGACAAATTTAGTCCTTGACAACATGACAATGTGTGAGAAACATTGTTTTTTTAAAAAAACATATAAGCTCAAGCGTCGCTTAAGGTACAACTTTGATTTTTTTTTTAAACCAAGGTTCATGCTTTAGTTTTCATGTTTTAGACAAAATAAAAGATGAGTGTTAATTGTTTTTTGCTTTCTTTACAGTAGTTCTTTTGACTTTTGACAGGGGCAGGGGCATTCGAACATGGTCCCAAATATGAGTGTGTGTGGCCAGATATAGATTCCTGGGGTTTATTATGAGTGTATTAGGTAATAAAAAAGTCATTACTATAATACTTTTATAAAAAAAATACATGATTAGCACTGTGCTCAAATGCCCCTGCCCCCCCTGCCAAAAACAGATAAAATCCCTAAAACTAAAGAAAGCAACAAATGAAGACAAAATAACACTCATCTTTTACTTTCTCTAATAACAATCTAAAACATGAATCTTGGTTGGAAAACGAAAACAAAGTTGTCCTTTAAATATAAGCAGACTTGGCGACAGTCTCTTTCTGACCGTTCCTCTGGCTGCCAGCAAACATATCTATCTCACCTCGGCTCTTTCATTTCTGTCACGCCTCCTCGCTCTTCTTTCTCCTTCCCTCCACTGGCTCCTTATTCCCTTTATTCTCCCCCTGCACCCACTGCCCTTCTCACTCTATCCTTTGTGCCCTTTTCTAAAAAGTGGAGCCAGTCAGATAGTACGTGTTTCTCTCTCTCTCTCTCTCTGCCTGCACAAGAAGAGATCTTCTTACTGGCTATCTTTGCATCCTATAGACAGTGTGTTTCACTGTCGCTACCTGCTGTTCTTCTGACTTTATGGTACATGGAATGAAATGACACCTTGGCATCGACTGCAATGTGAGCCTATAAGATCTATTCACGCCAAGCACTTTAAAAAAAATAAGCATTTAGCAGGCACTCTAAACCCAGAGCGATTTACAGCAAGAAAGGTAATACATCAAATGCATCTAAGAATCAGGCCCGGCTTTGAGTGGAGGTCGACCAGAAGTGTTTTCCATATGGGAGATCTACGTAACACGCTAACTAAGTTATCAAACTTTGTGCAAGACCGTGAGATCGTCATGTCTAGGGTAAGCTTCGGGCTGAAGTGGAGTTTGAACTTGAAGAGCAGAGTATTCCGAACAATACCTATATATCGCTCACCACTGTCTTTGTCACACATCAGTTGTGAGTGTAGACTGACTTTGCCATCCAGTTGAGTTATAGAACCTTTTTTTCTTTGAAATAAGCATTTCTATTGACCCTGGAGCTGCGCACAAGCGTGCCTAATGTTTACCATCTCATCCTATGAGAGCTTGTAGGATGTTTTATCCTGAGAATGCAGGGCGGGAGAAGGCTTGATGGTGTAGTTGTTGTTTTTTCTTTTAGAGTTATTGAAGCCGACACAAGCACTATATTATCTCCTTGCTCTGTCTCTGCACGGAAGATATCTAACACAGTACAAAATATTGATAAATGAGCTGGACACGCGCACACTTTTTGGACGGCTGCTGCTGCAACAACTCAAATACCATCCTCCTGCCAACAGCGAGGGTCTGCCGCTGACCTTTTCACACCACAACCACTCTGTCCCGGTGTATTTAACAAAGCACGGTACCAGCTCCACATCAGAGGTGAACAGCTCCCCCGAGACGCCAAGCAACGCATACATTATTCATCCTTATCCGTCTAGTAGTGTACCAGAGACATTTTTGTGCGTTTGAAAGAAGCGGCATGCAGCCCCTCTAAGGGCTAGAGGGTTCTCTGCTACTTCACACCGTCGCACAGCTAATTACGATTTGATGAACACGACCGCGTCTTAACCTCACGAAAACCTGAGACCGATTACGAAAATGTTCCCCAATAGTATACCCAGAAGCAAAGATTTGAAGTATAAGTGCAAAAATAAATAGCTGATCGGCATTTGTGCAAGGTTGTAGCGCGTCATGCACGTGACTATGAGCTTATAGATTTGCTATGTTTGCTTAGCCAAAGGATACAACAACAATGGTGAAAGTGGTTCAAATGATAGTGCTGCTAATTACTTCAAATCGTAATTGACGTGGATGCTTTCCCGGTGTACGTGGTTCGAAAACATCAGCTTTTCCACAGCTAATTATCATTTGATGAACACGACAGCACTTCTAAACGAGTCCTGGCTGTGAATTAACTTCCCAAACTCCCCAAAACCTGGTGTGGATAATTATGCACATAAAACACACATTTACATCCTCATCATGCAGCGCGAGAAAAGCAATCAAAAAACAGAGAACGTGCGAGGTTGACTTCACTAAAACGCTGTGAACATTTACAGATGCACTGGAGTCATTATGTGCTATTATACAGTATATACTGTCATGCATTATGCATGCTGTTGCCCAGAAACCTTTTTGCATCTCCATATTTCAATTTTTTTATGTTTTTGTAAAGCAGATGTCCTGCTTTGTCGAGCAACAGTGAAAATACCTGAATACCTGAAGCTCCCAACACATCATGTTTTGGTGGATTTTTTTTTAAATACTTCGATCAATGAAAGGTTAACAAGAGCTTGTGAATAAATAATGACTACATTGGATCAATTGGAACACTGTCTCAACACAGCTCATTTTCTGCTTCATTGCATGATATGCAAAGTTTTTGACATACAGTACTAAGGCTTCCATACATCCAACTATTTGCACATTGTCTGTTGGGTGGAAACCTTGTATGTTCAAATCTGACACTTTACTGGATTCAAATAAAAGAAATCACACCAACGCGTCAACCGAGTGGTGCATTGGTGAAACAGCGCTCCCTGTTGGTACTCCAAACATAGGGATATAATTGGTACTCTAAGCATAGGGACATAGGGACAAAACAAATACCAAAAGTAGCAAAAAGAAGCTCCTGGAGCTAGTAGAACTGCTATTCAATTTCTGGGTGTAAAGTTTGTGTAAATAGAATGCCAGGAAATGTTATAAGCAAGCACAGCTTGTTGCTATTGGTGTCTACATCCAAGTACCGAATTTTGTGGCTGTACCATGTAGTAAAGCTGTATAAAGGCCAGCCAATAGGAAGGCAATTTAGCAAGCACAGCTAGTACGTCTACTAGCAAGTCCACAAATGAAATTCCGTGACTATAGGTCGCCCTCTCGGGGCAAGCCCACAATGAAATTTACAAAGCACGAAAAGTTACAGACATAGGAGGTTTGTTCAATGCATTACGTAATATTTGGTCCTCACCCTGGCTGAATGTGTCGACGGAGTTGTTCCCCAGTCCCAGGTTGATGATGTAACCGTGCTCAGGCTGCGCCGTGATGTGGAACACCAGCGAGGCCGGCCTGCTGTCCCTGTCCTCCGCCTTCAGTGCCTTGGGGCCGATGGGGTAGCCCAGGTGGCCCGTGGGCAGGATCTTCAGCGTGGGCGCGCCCTTGTTGATCACGATCTGCGGGACGCCGTTGTCCAGGGCCACCACGGTGATCTTCATGGTCTGCGGCCGGCGCGTCTCGAACACCGTGTCAGGGAAGACGTAGAAGTCGGTGTGCGTGCCGTCGGTCACAGTGAAGGAGAAGGAGTCGTCGGGCGACTCAGTGCCGTCGTGCCGGTAGCTGATGAGGTTGTCATTGAGGTCCTGCTTGGTGAAGCTGCTGACCGGAGCGGAGCCGTTGTACAGGAGCTTGCCATGGACAGGCAGCTGTGTGACTGTGAACCTGTTGTAAAACGGTACAGTCAAACACTTTAGCAAAAAGGAACAGCACCAAAGAAAGACCTTGTATTGGGGCCTTGTTTCCATCAGTTTTGGCCTGCATTTTTTTGATTCAGTCAGTCTTATTCTTTTGGACATAATGCTTCGGTCTATTCATTTTTAGTAACATTTCAAATGCAAAGTTTTAGTTGATGTAAATTCAAAGAGGTTTTGCTCAGTTGTAGTTGGCGGAAACTCAAAACCTTTTAGTAAAAGTAAAATGGAAAAATGTATTTCAAATAATTGAATTAAGTCAATCAGTCAGTATAATAACCAGGTAGAGTACATTTAAGATACAGTCAGTTTTCCTCACAAAAGAAACACCATTGTTGTTTTTGGTAGTCATTTTTTATATTTAGTCAGTCAAAGTCTTTTGGATGAAATGAGTTAGAGTTAGTCTTAGTCTCAAGGTGCTGATGAAGTCATTTTAGTTATAGTCAGGCTTGATGAAAACAACACTTGTTTGCATTTGGGTCTTCAATTCAGTATTCAGTATTCAATTCATAAACATGACATTAAAAATATTCATTACAAAGTCATTACAAAATGTAAAACACTATGGGCCATATTTTCTCCACTGACTTGTCCCTTATCGTGTTTGCTTTTTTTATTATTATATTTTGAAAAACATTTAATAATATAATAATAATTATATTATAATAATATAGCTGATCTACATCCATCATGCTGTGAGTGTGTAGATCAGCTATATGAAATATTTTAAAAAAAGATTTTCAAAATAATTAAAAAGAAAAACAGACAAAGAAGTGGAAAGAAGTGGTAAGGCACTGGCGAAATGAGCCTTGTATGTACAGAAGGGAAAAAAAGGAAAAGTGACTGGTGTAAAGGGGGTGATGCCTGTCAAATTTACTCTCTTTGGCCTATTGAAATGTGGATTTTCAGGTCTGTTTTAAAGGAAGCCAGTGATCTGCATTTTTGGAGGGAAGGGGTTAGGTCATTCCACACGTAAAGGAGAAAGAGATTTTTTTTTTTTTTTTTACCTCAGCAGCTTCTCGGCCGTGTCCTGGTCCTCGGCGGTGAGCTCGAATGGTGTGATCAGCTTGGTCTCGCCTTCAGTAACGACGAGGCCGTTGATGGTCACCACAGGCTTCTTGTTGTCCACGTCCACGATGGAGACCCGGAATGTCCTGAAGACGGGGTTGAAGCCGTCCGTGACCTCGAACTCGAAGCTGTCCATCTTGACCTCGTCGTCGGAGGTGTGGATGTAGTAGATCTTGCTGCCGGCGAGCTGGAGCTGCGAGAAGGACACGATGGGCATGCCCGGGGTGTCCGTACACTCCAGGTGGCCCCGTACCGGCGCCCGGGTTATGGTGAAGACCAGGTGCTCGTCGGGGCTGTTGAGGTCCGTGGTGCTGAGCAGGTCGGTGGTCAGGGTCACCCGGCCGCCTTCCCTCAGGGACACACCCTTGCTGACCACATCGGGGAACACCATGTCGATGCTGCCCACAGTGACGTAGAAGTAGCGGTCGATGAGCGGGTTCATGCCGTCAGTGACGTCAAACTTGACCAGGTCGCGGACGCCCTCCTGGCCGTTGTGCGTGTACACGATCAGCCCCTCGTCCACCTCGCCCTGTGTGAAGTTCATGCCCAGCGTGATGTTCTCCAAGGCACCGGAGGGGGTCTTCCTCTGGAGGAGACCCTGGCCAGGTCCGAAACGGACGACGAAGGTCAGCGCGCTGTCGTCAGAGTCCAGGTCGGTGGCTTTGAGCGCCTTGCCGTCGATCACCTTGGCTTCCCCGATCTCCACCTCCAGGCCGTCGTTGATCAGCATGCGAGGCGTCTCGTCGTCCACGGGGATGATCATGACCATGGCCGTCTTCTCCACGGAGTGCTTGCCGTCTGTGACGACGACGTCAAAGCTGTCCTCGGTGGTCTCGGAGTCGTCGTGCTCGTAGATGATGCTGGACGCCTCCCGGATCTGCTCCAGCGTGAAGTTCGTCACGGCCACTGAGCCGGTCGGCATCTGGTTCAGGATCTGACCATGCTTGGGCGGCCTGGAGATGATGAACGTCAGCTCCTCAGCCGGGATGTCAGCGTCGGCCGCGTTCAGGATGGGCGTGTCGATCACAATGTTCATGCCTTCCATCACCACGATCTCCCGCAGGTAGAGCTCGGGCACCTCGTCGTTGGTCGGCACGACGACGATGGGAAAGAACAAGTTCTCGGAGAAGTTGATGCCGTCGGAGCACCGGAACGTGAACCTGTCCTCCACCGGCTCCACGCCCTTGTGGATGCTCTGCACGTAGTGGATGTGGCCCTCCCGGACGTCCCCGATGGTGAAGGCGCTGATCGCCGTCCCCGACCGGGACTTTTCGGAGCCCGGGGCCGGGGAAATGTTCTCCAGGTAGCCGGCGGAGGGCTGGACGATGATGGTGCAGAGGATGTCCTCCGAGGGTGTGTCGTTGTCATCTGCGTTCAGGTGCTCTGGCCCGATGGTGCTCTTCTCGCCCTCGACGACGCTGAACTGGACGCCGACCCCCACCTCGGGGGCCTGGTTGTCCACCGGCAGGATGGTCACCCACACGCGGACCCCTGTGACCTTGTTCCCGCCCACCGTCCACTCGTCCGACATGTCGGTGAGCGTCAGGTTGAAGTCGTCCCCGTCGGCCAGGAGGCCGATCTCCCCGCTGGTGTGCGCGTACACCACCAGGCCGTTGATGATGTCGGCCTGCGTGAAGCGGTCGGCGGGCACGCCTCTGACCAGGATCTCCCCCATCTCGGGGGCGTTCTCCACGATGAACGTCAGCTGGAGGTCGTCTGTGTCGTCGTCGCGGCCCTGTAGCACGTTGCTGGTGATCTCGGTGGCGCCGTTCTCCAGCACGTCCAGGTGGGAGCCGATGGTGCCGGGGGGGAGGCTGACGTGGGGCGTCTCGTCGTCCACGGGCCTCACCTGCACCCGGACAGTCACCGTCACCACGTGGACGGCATCGCTCACGTCCAAGAGGAACTCGTCTGCGGTCGACTCGTCTCCGTCGTGGACGTAGGAGATGCTGCCCTCGGTGATGTCCTCCAGCTTGAAGCTGGCGCCCGCCGCCAGGTCGGCGGTGCGATCCTGGAGCCGGCCACGCGTGGGGGGCCGCGCCAGCGTGAAGGTGAGTAGCGCGTTGTCCGTGTCGGGGTCAGTGGCGTCCAACTCGGCGACGGAGAGGATGTGCACGCCGCGCTCGTACACGGGGAAGCCCGTGTTGGTGATCTGTGGCGGCTTGTTGTTGACCGGCTGCAGATAGATGGTGAAGGCTCCGTCCACGCTGTTCCCCGCCGGGTCCTCCACCGAGTAGCGGAACTGCACCACGTGGGCTGTGATGCCCAGCTCCACGTCAGGAGGCCTGTGGGGACAGGACAGGACCACAGTGAGGAACACAGGTCACCATTGTTATTGTCATAATCATCATTATCATACTGTAATCATCACAAATTCACAACATTCAAAAATGTGCTTAATCTTGCCAAAAACATGGCAATAAATGGCCAATCGACAAGCTTACAGTGCGGGGCATTGCAATGTGTTGTGAGCATACAGTACATCTGAATTTTGTGCCAATCAATTTGTGTGGTGAAAAAGGAGCCAAATGTGCTCTTTACAGATTTATCACATAAAGAGGGTGCTGAATTTGCAGCTCAATAAAAGCCTAATTCATGAGAATAATTTCACAATGTATGAAGATATCTGCGCTGTGTGTTTTCATCATGATAAACTATGAATAGAGATGTTAACCCCTAGGCCTACCTGTAGGACACCTTGTGGTGGTTGACCTGGGCCTGGGTGAACTCCGTCACCTCGGTGTCAGGGCTGTCCGTGAGCACCAGTGAGCCGAAGGTGGCCGGGTTGTTCTCGTCCGTGTCGGTGGGGGGCTGCGTGACAGTGTACTTGAGGTCGCGGTCCTCCGAGTCCAGGTCGGTGTAGCGGAGCACCTCCCGGCCAAAGTGGGTGAGCTGGTACTCGTGGACGGTCATCCGCAGCGTGGTGCCGGGGAACAGCTCAGGCGGGACGTCATCAACGGGCAGCACGCGGACCACGAACACGCTCTCGGGCGACTCGTTGGGCGGGTCGTTGTCGTCCTGCGCCGTGAACACGAACTCGTCCATGACCGTGTCCGTGCTGTGTGGGCCTGTGTGCTTGTAGAAGAGCTTGCCGTCCGTGATGTCCTTCTGCAGCCACTCTGTCACCTCCTTCTCGTACACCTCGTCCTCGGCGTTGAAGCGCCACGACGAGGGATCCTCGGGGGCGTCTGACTGCCGCAGGAAGGCCTTACCGATGGTGGAGAATGGCGGCACGATGGTGAACTTTATGGTGGAGTCCTCGGAGTCGATGTCGGCGGCGCTGAGCATGAAGGGGTAGACGGGCACCATCTGGTTCTTGAACAGCACCAGACCCGTGTTGGCGTTGATGACGGGTGGCTCATCGTCGGTCGGCACGATGGTGATGGGGAACAGGAACTCCACCTCGTGCTTGCCGTCCGTCATCTTGAAGACGATGTTGTCACTGTAGGTGTCGCTGCCGTCGTGCTGGTACACCACCACGCCAGCGTCCAGGTCGGCGGGCGTGAAGAAGGCCCGGTGGGCACCCAGCACCGTGAGCTGGCCGTGGCGCAGGCCGTCCACCACCGTGAGTGCCACACCGTCCAGGTTGTCCTCGTCACTGACCTCCAGGTTATGCGCTGTGAACAGTGGTCGTGACTGGCCCTCGTACAGCAGCTGACCCGTGTTGCGCGTCACCACCGGCGCCATGGAGTTCATGGGCTTGACGACGATCATGAAGGCGAAGGGGTCAGACGCGGCGCCCTCCGTGTCCACCACCTCGAACTCCAGCTGGAAGATCCGCTCCGTGTCTGAGTCGAGGGCGGGCGGCTTGTAGGCGATCTTCAGGTCACGCAGGTCCCTCTGGTAGAAGGACGTGATGGGGAGGTTGCGGTCATCTGTGCTGATGATGTAGCCCTCCTCGTATGACAGCGGGGACGTGATGTTGAAAACCAGCTCATCCGGGTCCGACTCTGCATCCTCAGCGGCCAGCATGTCTGGCGTGAGGGCCGTCATGACGAACTGGCTCACCTCCATCATCATCATGGACACGAAGCTGGGCTTGGGCGGTGTGTTCTCCTCGCCCTCCCTGAAGCGGACCAGCAGGTGGAAGTACTCCTGCGTCACCAGGTTGCCCTCCTTATCGCGCAGCTCCACCACCATGGGCACGTGGTCCCGGTTGGGCGACTTGCGCTCGAACGTGTGCTCGTAGCGGATGTCGGCCTGCGTGAGCTCGTCGCAGTCCATCATCTTTGCCAGCTTACCGTGGTCCACCAGCCGGCCGTAGCGCGGCAGCGCGCCGCTCGCCAGGGACGTCACCTCGCACACGTGCGTGTCCCGGTCGTACGTGAACTCCAGGATCTTCTTGTCGATGGGGTTGCTCGTGCCGTGCAGCTTGTCGACGGTGAGCGGCATGTTCTTGGTCAGCAGCTCCAGCTGCGTAAACACCACCTCCACCTCCATCATGAACGGGATGATGACGGTCTCGGTGTGCGTGTCGTAGCGGAGCTGCAGCCGCACGCGGTCCTTGGCGGGGCTCCGCGAGCCGTAGTGCGCGTACGTCACGTCGTTGGGACCGAAGTCGCACGAGAACTTCTTGGGCGACAGGTGTCCCGGCCGCTGCGACAGCGGGTCGTTGTCCAGCACGGTGACGCTGCAGCGGTCGCCCGGCTGCGTCTGGATGACCAGGTCGTTGATGGGGTCCACGAACACCGAGCGACCGAACGGCACGTGGATGCCGTTGTTGGCCACCAGGATGGAGTCCTCTGACAGCTCGGAGCGCAGCGCGTACGAGAGTCCGTGAGCAGCGCTGCTGTCCGGCTGCTGCTGCTGCTGCGCGCCGCACACCGCCAGACCTGTTATGATCGAGACGCACAGCACGAGGAGAGTGTGCGCGGAAACCATCGTGACAGTCCGTGGATGGATGGTTCGTTCGGTCCAAAACAAACCCCCTCCACTCAAACAAAAACAGTTCTGTGTCCAAGTGATGCTGCTGCTGCTGCAGAACAACAGCTTTCCCCCTCCGTGTTGTTTCTGTCCTCCCTACTATAAAAGCTAAAAAAAAATCCCCCGAAAGGTACGTACGGGAGTCAGCCAGTCAGATGTTTTATGTCCGGACTCCCATAATGCGTGCGTATATTCCGTTCGGGACAGTCACCACGTTTGTCCGGGTGAGCGGAGCGCACGGACTTTTAACTTCATGCACTTGGAGAGGCAGTGTGGGTCGTGTGGAGGCATCGCCGCCCACCTCTGCCCGGGATTGGACAAGAGCCCCGAAGGCTGGTTCTCCGTGGCTGGCCGGTGAGTGGATGGAGATGCTGACACTCTATACAAAAGGGGCGGAGACTAGGAGGATGCCATCAAACACTATCTTATACCTAAATTAATTTTAATTGCATGGGATGACATGCCATTGAGTCTCATCACACCTAGTGCAATGGACGGGCGTCCCCAAATTATTAACAATATATTCATACAACACTTGTATAATATCACATGAGCAAAGGCACTATATGCTATATGTCTTTCAGTGATACAGTGATTCTCAAACATTTATATATCACACACATTATATATTTATATATAACACCCCCAAATTGTAACTAGAATTGGAATCAATGTCATATCACATTGAAAAGTGTAAAACATCCATCCATCCTCAATCACTTATCCATAGTCGGGTTGCAGGGGCCACAGGTCCACCAGGGTGCTCCAGACTTCCTTCTCCAGAGGAACATTAGTGGCTGACCCCAATTTGAGTTTACAACAACATGAGACCTTGTAGATCAGAACTAAGTAGTAAGCCTCGCCGAGCTCTGAGTCCCACAGGCCAGGAGCCTGTCTCCTGCGTGAGGCAGCTTTGATGTACAAGTACACCCCCTGGACATGGCAAAAGTATGTCGCAGTCCCAGTCCCAGTCCAACCCTTGATGCTGCGTACCAAGTGGGGAGGCAATGGGTCTCATTTTTAGTCTTTGGTATGACCCGCCAGGGCTCGAACCCCTGATCTAGCAGTCTCAGGGTGGACGCTCTGGCATATTGGTGTTCTTCATTTTTCAATGAGAAATAAAGGTTATGTGTGTCCTCAGAACGAAAACATTTCAAAAATGAAATGCAGTTTGTGCTTTTGGTTAATGTACACCAGGAAAGGATTGTCAAATCTACATTCTACAATCTACTTTTATTTTTCCTGAGGTACAGTAGTGTTTTATTTATTGATTTACATTGTGTGTAGTGTGTGTATACTGTATACAATTGAAATCCATGCCTGATACCATACCGCTGTCCTTCCCTCAGGCAAGCATTATTTTATCCCTGTATTCTCCCCTGTACATTTAGAATAATATATAATTGCTGATTCTTTGTAGAATAAATATAAGCTCTTAAGCTGTCAGACAGTCAACTCCACGGATGACCCGTCAAATTTGGATTCATAATGAAATGTTGTGGATTGTCTCTGTTGGGTGGAACTTTCATACATACAAAACTGTTAGTTTTCAGGATAAAAATAGATCTGTGCACAATTAATGTTGTTTTGGAGGGTTTTGGTCTAGGAAAGCTTGCAAACATAAATACAGTGATTTGTACAGATCTGAGCGCGTGCGTGAGCGAACTCAAATAGGAGGGGATCGACAAGCTCGAAATGCACGCACTGTGTTGAGCTTGCAGGTCTGCTATGTTTGATACTAGAACTGTCATGTTCTAGTAAGGCTTTAATTATTTGGGAAAGAAAAACAACAAAAAAGGTGAAAACTAGAGGATATGGAGATCAGAGGTCTCTGCCAAACAACAACGATGGATATCATATCCAAGTTGAAATCGTCTGCCCAACATCCCAGGCTTTAAAAATATGATGACAGGACTGCTGGATGCCTTTGTTATTTCAATAGAAACCGCAAGCTTTCCCTGTGTGCGTGTGTGTGTGTGTGTGTGTGTGTGTGTGTGTGTGTGTGTGTGTGTGTGTGTGTGTGTGTGTGTGTGTGTGTGTGTGTGTGTGTGTGTGTGTGTGTGTGTGTGTGTGTGTGTGTGTGTGTGTGTGTGTGTCAAAACCACTATATGTATCTGCAGCAGGATGAGTTGTATTTTTTCCATCGGTGGACATTATTATTGCTTTTGTGAATTAGCGTCTGTAGTGTCGAAGATAAATTAACAAAGGAGGAAGTGTTAAAGATCATTATAATAATTAGACGTTTTTCTTTTTCTGTTCTTTTTTCCTTGTTTTAAATTACAGAGAATGCACTGGCTCTGGCAGCCCAGAATTCCGCTTTTTTACTTTCCCACACTCTCTCTGTTTCTGTTGTTTTTTTGTTCCCTTCATGCAACACAAAAGGGAATCCATTATTATAATTTTTAGTGAGACAAAAGGTCCTCCTGATTGACTTTTAATTATCATAATTTTCAGACCCCACAGATGTTCATTATCTCTCATTTCGTCCTTGCAGTCGCCAAGCAAGAAACCTTGCAAGTCCAAAACGTTCCTTTCTGTTGTATTGTTTGGGGGGGGGGGGGAGTGGAAACAGCAGATCTACAAGCTCCAAACGTGTGGCATATTGTTTGTCACGCATTTTGGGGCGACACACTCGACTAAAGCAGGGCATTCTTTTACAAAACTTCAAGTAATATTGGAGATACTGTACGGTGTTTGTGACCCCCGACAGAGAACATAATAGTTGTTGTGGCTGTCGTCATGGAAACACTCCATTTGCAGTGTTTATATTTACATGTAAGTGGCAAGTACTTCTACCAAGTGCTCAGATGATGATGTCCCTGTGGTTATGTTTGGTCTAACCGCATGCTGCATATCCATGCTCTGCTCTGCTCTGCTCTGCATGGGGGCCAATTCAACGTTTGTAGAGAATAGCAGAGAAGGCAAATTGGCCAATTACCATTAAGCTATTCAATAATCGCATCATTTATAAACAAGATAAATGTTGCCATGTGAGAAGGGAGGTCAGGGTCATGTCCTGGGTGTGTATTTTGTACATCAAGTCGGGTTTCTTTTATCGATATACAGTACATCATTGTCATTGAATAACCTTATGACTATCAATGTGACTGTCGTTGATCTACAAATACATTTTACCTACTTCCATACTCCTGCCGTTATAGTGTCGCAGACTCGCAGGCCCATCCTCTCACTGATTCCGGAAGAGAATTACCCATTCATTTTTTCCTCAGACTTTTCAATGATTTATACAAAGACAATTATGCAGTGGTTGAACATGACAATAAACACAATGTTTTGGGCAAATAAATTTAAATCAAATAATTTGTAAGAAGAAAAAACAGAAAGGTTTTTTTCTCTTTACTAATTATTTGATCAGTCCAAAGTAGTGTTTATTGTGATGATTTGTCACAACCCAAGCTGACTTTGTCCGACTCAGAATCATCTTTATATAAATCAATGAAAGGTCTATGAGGAAAATGAACAGTGAATTCACTAGCGGAAACAGGCACTCTGACATCACTGCGGAGCGCTATATGGAACACAGCACAAGGCATGGGAGGGCTTAGCTTTTGGTAATGTCATTATAGGTGAAAAAACATTCACAACATAAAGCAAGTTGTCACACTGTTGGATCGCGTCACCGCATGAGATCGCTTCTCAGAAATATGGTGGATGAATGTATTTTGTTGATAGAATAATGGCTAAAAGATCAGAGTACTTCCTCCTCCACTGTGTGATGTGTGTGTCGACTCTAATAGCTCCTCCGACTGCAGTTCAACCTCTCAGCCCACATAGCAATTTTCAAGTCTGTAACATTTTTCCAAGTATAAACTTGAAACCTGCCGTTGCCACTTTTGTGTGCTGTTTGAACCTTTGGAGCGTTTCTGTGTTTTCTAAACTATAAATCACCCGGCGACAGCTGTTGTGTGCTGGGAAACAACTCGGTCCCATACAATCTGAGGCAGCCGCTCATAAAAGCACACAGCTGATGTCTGGAGATGCTGCGCAGTACAAGGCTGCTGATAGTTGCCTGGCAATGAACAAAGTAGTGTTTTTTTGTACTTCTCAAAATGTAATGCATTTTTATTTACAGCATTGAATTACTTTAGTAGTTTGTAGTGCTTTCTGTTACTGTCCAAGTTTCATACTAAATTATATTATAGAGGCATAATGTTTAATTAATGTCCTTGCATTGCATGGGAAAGATTCCTTAAACTGTATTTAACTGTTATTGTACTGTATTTAAACAAAATCATCAAAGCAGTTGTAGTAGCAATATATCAGGAACTGAGTAATAAAGTACCAATTTGTTAAGACATTTAGCATCTTGTGACAGTAAGCAAGAAATACATAAAATTTACATAAAATTTATGTTGATGACTATATTTAAAGGTAGGGGAAGTGATTTGAAATTGATGGTATAGTACCAGCCTGGTGCACTAGGGGCCCCCAAGAGTAGCTACACTATGTGAACCTGCTGCTCGATCCTGATTGGAGAAGATTTCACCCTCCACCTGGGGAACTTTTACTGGCTCCTCTGCTAACGTGGGGGAGGGGGGCACTCCATATATGGTCTGCACACCTTATAATAGAGCATTTTAACAGAAAAAAAAATGGGGGGTGACATCTGACAAAAGTGAAATCACTTCCCATACATTTAATATGGCTTGATCAAGAGTCATCCGTAAGCTACGAACCTAACATTGAAATAGCATAATGGTTCTATACACTACAGAGTACTGTGTTTACATAAAATGCTAAGTTACAGTATGTGAGGAGAGCCTCTGCATAAACCATGCAAGGTTGTCTAGGGCAGATATTATACTAAGTGCTTCAGGCTAGAATGGAGTTTGAAGAGATAGGTTTTCAGACTCTTGTGGATGTTCGGGAGTGTCTGCAGTTCTGATTGCAATGGGAAGTGCATTCCATCATTTTGGAGCCTGAAGAGAGAAGAATTTGGTACGTGTGGAGCGTGTGGAGAAGTGAATGTACTACCAGTTTCCTTGCGTCGGCTGATCTGAGCACCCGGGAGGGTTTGTAGGGTCCGAGCAAACATGCATGGGTGTTTTGTGCTCTGTGCGAACAGCAACTGGATTGACTGTAGAAAGGGTGAAAGACATGAGAATTTAATTTTGACTTGTCCACAAGTCAAAGTTTATTTATAAAGCACATTTAAAATGACATACAGAAACCAAAGTGCTATACAGGAGGAAGAGAAAAGGCATAATACACAAATAACAACAACACACAATAAAGTACAAGGTAGAAAACAAAGGGGAATTCAATTTAAGCAACAAGCAACCCTCACAACAGTGCAATGACTGAATAAGGGCTGCTGTTATACAGCAGTGGTTTATAGCAGTGCCAAGAGTCTGAGCCTGCATGGTGAAGTATTAGACACACATGGCTTTGGAAGCGGGGGACTTTGATTCAGTGTGAACGTGGCAGGGCATTCTGGTAGTACAGTTTATGCCTCCAAGGTTATTATTTTTTTGAGACTACAGTGCCACAGTTAATACAGCCCAAGTGCACTTTTCTGTCACCCCAATTTGAAGGGATTTGCATAAAATGTCTCCACGCCTGCTTTGCACATCGTGAAGTCATATGATATAGTACTTTCCTGTTGGTTCACATTGAAACGCATCTTGCGACCCCCAGTGTTGTTGTTTTTTTGAACAACACACATTTATTCTTTTAGTCCCATTTAGTCTGCTCAAATTAATTTTTGTTAGCCTAGTCTTGAGCTCTTTTCACACCAAACGGTTGCAAGGTCGGTGTGATATGTCTTGTTGCACATTGAGGTGCGTTGTCCTGCGTTGTCCCAATTCAATGCATTTAAGTCAATGGACCATATCACAAAGGGACAAGACCATTTTAGTGTTAACTCCATGGGTTCAGAGGGACACAAGGAGTTACAAGATGACCCTTTGGTGTGAAAAGGGCTTTAGTCGACAAAATATCAAAAATGATTTAGACTAGTCTTAGTCCTTTAGTCTTAATCTTAGTGGTTTTCTAGATTATCTTCACCACTAAACCCCTTATCCCTTAACTTCTTTGCCCTTTTAACCTATTTTAAAAAGCATTTTTCAATGGTTAAAAAGGCCAGTCTACAAGCTCACAACGAGTCAATTTTTGAGTCATGTTGAACTCTTCCAAAAAGTTTATCAAAATTGTAAAAAGAAAAAAAAAAAAAAAAAAAAAAAAGGATAAGGGGTTTGGGATAAGGGGTTTAGCATGTAATGAAAATTGAGCCCTTAGTCTTTCGATCTTTTAGTCTTAGTCAAGTACATTTTGGGTTTGAATATGCAATACTCAAAATGAGACATTTTTCTTAATAACACATTTTATTCTAATTTTATTTGTCAGTATCAAATGACTGAAATAGTAATAAGTTATAACCGACCGTATGACCCGCTGTCCTGAAAAGTGCATACTGCAGATATGCGATTCATTCAAGGCAAGCTAATCTACAGGGTCATTTTAGAACAAATACATCCAGAGACTACAGATTACTCTGAATAAGTGAACAAGTTATTTTCTTCTACGACAATCCTTACAGGGTCTTCTGGGCATCTTGAGCCTTAAAGAGCCATAGATGCAACGCATCCATGTTTTGCAGAAACTTGCACACAACAGCATTAAATAAATAAATAAATCTTTATTTCTGGAGAAAGGGTTGCGACGCTGCAAAGTCCCACTGGCCCAGAAAAAACGATCTATTATAAAAAACATCTTATATTATTCCCTCTGTCATCACCATCACTTTGCTACTTAAAATAGCCGCCAAATTCTCACCCTTTGCAACACTGTTCTTGTCAATGTAGGTTTAATTGCGTGTTAGAATGTGTATTTAAAATGTGTGTTACATGTGCAGTGTTGAGCATTTTCACTGGCGGGTGGAAGCACTAACCATACCACTATTCAAACTTTGTTTTTATGGTAAAAACGAGTAAAACACAGCATGAAACGAAGCTTGTAGATCTGCTACTCCTGCTGTTCTCAAACAGTTTTGGATGAGGTTTCCACACAACAGCACACTCCTAGATAATTCTGATATCCCGTTCACTCGCCCCCAACGCAGCCGCAGACCCAGTGCAGGTGCACCGTGTTATTTTTTTATATGCTTGTGCCAGATTCAAAGAAAAAGATTTGTAATACTTGAGTCACCCTAATTTGTGACAAATAAAACAGCTGTAGGCTATATGCTTCCCATTCGCTTCGATGACGAAATTATTCATGAAGTTGTTTCATGATGACTGAATATCTGCTCATGGTGAGTAATATCCATGGCTTGAGTTGTGTTGGGCTCCTCCGTGCTGTTCTAAAATGCATGGGAATAACAGAGGCCACGTTGTGCTTTGTTTTGTGACCCACTGATGTCGATCCTGGAAATCCAAAACAAAGAATTGTAAGTCTAGTATAGCTTACTTGTGACAAAAAAAGAGGATGATTCAAGAAAACAGTCTGGCATTGCAATGAGGTTATTGCCTAGAGGCTCAAACATAATGCTCACACACTCACACATGAACGGAAGAACACACGCTACTCGTACAGAATACAAAAAACTCTGATTCTGTTGTTATTAGAGAAAGTAAAAGGGATTTTAGCTGTTTTTGACAGGGGGAAGGGGCATTCAAACATACGGGGCCATTTGAACATGGGTGAACTGTATTCAAATCAAAACACAGTTTGATTGATTCATGTATAGGGAGTCTAAATGGGACCGAAGATCTCATTTAAAACAACTGGACCAAAATGTACAATTTTCATTGAGTTGAAGGTGGAATAATGTGTTCAAATGACTTCAGACACAAACTAGACAGCGCTTTGTGAACATTTTAACCCATAGGAAAGCCTTCTCACTCAAATCAGTCACGGAAGAAGGAAAGAGGTTGACTTTTTAAGTTATCGGCTTGAATGCATTTTGTCTGTCTGATAAGAATGGAGATTGGGGGTCTGACCTGTTGTAGCTTCCTCACATAGCTGGCCTAAATCTCACAAATTCCCGTTTGACTATAAATGTGTTTGCTACAGCTGGAATGTTGACCATATATGACTGGATGTCCCTGCTGACATTATAGCACTGTATAGTAAGTTTGTATAAAGGCATATTTTCATTATATAGATTTTATTCCATGTTTTTGTTGCATACTGTAAGTTGCTCTGAATTGAGAGCTCAAATAGTAAATTGCTGTGTACATCACTGGTGCTGAACATGCAGGCGTCTGGGCTGCGGACCCCCAGGGGTCTTCCTTGAGGGGGTTTCAGGGGTCTTCCTGCTAAACGACCCATAGTTAACTCATTCAGTCCCAAGGCCGATTCTACAAATGCCTTCTGTGTATGTGTATGTGTATGTGTGTGTGTGTGTGTGTGTGTGTGTGTGTGTGTGTGTGTGTGTGTGTGTGTGTGTGTGTGTGTGTGTGTGTGTGTGTGTGTGTGTGTGTGTGTGTGTGTATTGTATAAGTGACTTATATCCATTGTCCATTGACTTATATTGTATAAGTTTGATAATTACAAAGTGAACGTTGCAAATAGTCAACTAAGTTAGATAATGATGTAAATGCATATACTGTAGCATGTGATTATGTACAGAGAGACAGTTTGACTCTGATGATTACCATACATGAAATACTGTATTACACTTGCACACTTGGTTATGAATTGCATGTCTAAAATCACTCATAAATCAACTGCACTACATTATCAAAACATCCCACTTTGGTTTCGCCCACTCTAGCAGATATTTGTGTAAAGGAGGGGGGAAATAGAAGAAAAAAAACTAAAACAACCACCAGTCGTGTTCCCCTTTCAAGTGACGGAGAAGAATGTGCGTGTGTATATGGAAACACAGAGGTGTTACTCTACCTCTCAACACTCAGTCACACACACACACACACACACACACACACACACACACACACACACACACACACACACACACACGGATCTATGCACACTTGTATAACTATACTTGTTAGGACCTCAAAATGTTAGGTAATATTGTTAGTTGAAAATTGCCAAAAAATGTTACAAGTCGGTAGATTGTGCTTGTTGATTGATTCAATAATTAGACGACAGGTATGCAACAGCATGCGGTAGATGTATCCTACATTTGACCTAAAAGCATAACACATAAACGTTGTGGGGACTTCCATGTGGGCCTATAAATTCACAACATAGCATTAATATTGGAACGCATATAAGCATGTACAGTACAGCTATTTGTCGGTGCACCAAGTCCACCAACACTAGCACACAACTAAGTATAAATAAGGCATAACTACGGTACATAATTCCAGCCCACTAACCTCAAAAACACTTAAACTTGATGCCAACCACAATCTTTTCCTATTTGTATATTTTTTTATTTAAAACTTGTCACGATTTTGGCAACAATATTTCATCTGCCAATAATGAAATAATCTGTAATCCTGGGAAGCGCTGCATGCTTTCCCTCTGCAAACCTGGGCAGGGTGCTTTTGTGAGGGTACATACCATGAGGTATGAGGGATGAGGTTGAGAACATGCAGAATTCCACACCTTTTGCCAACCAGGGTACTGGCAATGAGCAATAATTGTATCTTTTAAACTATTAAACAATGACGTTGTGCTGGTAATAAAGTAACATATTCCTTACAACATCCTAATCTGAAATTATACTACATTAATGTCCAAATGTCGTCAAATATATAAACACACACACACACACACGTTTGCACGCACGCACGCACGCACGCACGCACACACACACCGGTAAGCTGTCGCTGCTGGCGGAAGAAAGAAAGCCGCAGAGACATTAAGGCATCAGTGGACATGATGATTTTACCCCACTGTTGATATAAGCTGCAATTACCTCCAGGTCTGAGTCAGCTGGAAGTACACCTACAACAAACACACACGTTGGCTAATCACTAGACTTGTGAGGACGTCAAAGGCAGTTTTAGGTACGTAGGCCTACTGCAACAGGTTTTCAACAGGCAGTCTGGGGACCACCAGTGGTCCCCAGCTAAATGATAGTTGGTAACCAAATGGACAATTATACTTGGACCCTTATGGGTCCATTTGGTTCATTTTACACTCTCAACAGTTAAATTATATTTAAATATCTGAATTACTTAATTTTTCAAGAATCTACACAATTAGAAAACGTAGAAGGATTATTATTTTGACCAAGATTTTGCCATCTCTCTCCTAAATTGTGGACAAAGACTTGAAAATCCTTGCTTTTGGGTCCGAGAGACTAAACTCAACATCAAATGGTGGGCCATGGCTAAAATGCAGAATAAATAGTGGGCCCTGGTATGAAAAGGGTAGAAAACCACTGTAGTACAACAACCAAGCCCCAACCCCTAAATCTAACCTTGAAATGCCTAATGTCATTATAACCATCCTTTTCTGATTGCAAGCCTAACCCCCCAAATATACTCTTTTAACCATTTTTTTAAATCACCATAATCAAAGGTTATGCTGTGTCTTATTTGTCCAATTACATTAGATTCACCCAGGAAACCATGCAAGGCACCAACCTGCACATAGGGAACAGTTAGGGTTCAGCGTCTCAAGGACACTTTCTTGAGCACTGGGGATCAATCCTGGTATCAAATTGGTAGAATAGAGCTCTACACCTGAACCACTGCTGATCTTGTGTGGGCTAGCTAGGAAAATGCTCTTGTGGTGGCAATATGTGGCTTTCACACGTATGCTAGTCATATGACTGTGTGGATTCCCGCACGCACGCACGCACAGTCTAAAGCCTGGTCTCCATTTTCGTCACACGCTAAACCGCTTAGGCCTATCCCTAACTTCTTTCCCTTTTTTACTATTTTGAAAAAAAGTTTTTGAATAGTTAAATGTGGCAATTTTTATTGACACAATGAGACTGGACATTTTAACTACTGAAAAATGTTTTTTTTTTTAATAGTTTAAAAGGGCAACGAAATTAAGGCATAAGGGGTTTAACAGTGACGAAAATCTAGGCCCATATGACTTCTCGGCCATAAAACAACCAATTTCCTCGTGAGCACCAAGAAAATGGTCCATTTCTCCTATTGGTCCTCACAAGTATCGTGTCCCACACACCCAACACACACACACAGCAGGTACAAACAGAGATTCACATCTGTTCTTGTTCTTTTGTTCCCATATATTGCAGTCGTGAAAGTGCGTCCCCATGCAGGCATCCACCCCAGGAACCTCCGCTGTCTGTAATCAGACACACAATGACCGTGTGAATGTTACGCTAACCGCCAGTTTGGTAAATGTTTACCGTCTGGCAGAATGGACTGACTGACAGATAGTCTGGTCTATAGTCTGCTCCTCTGTCTGCCTCACACATAAAATATGTGACACTGAGAAACTGTGTTGGTCAGTAACAAGCTACTAGTAATATATTACTGTATTATTACTTTGCAGTAAGGAGTAAAGCAAGGTATTACACCAAAACATTAATATTATATCATATTACCAGTGTTGTCAAGTAACTAAAGTAATATATTACTTTCCGTAATATTGTTGCAACTAGTATCTTCATATTATTAAAGGGGAATTCCATTCCATTTTCAAAATTTTCCTATGAGGATACAAATGTGAACCAAATGGACCCTAGCGGGTCCATTTGGTTCCATTTGTACCCTCTCAGGAAAAAGGGGTCTGAAAGAAAATCATTAACATGGTGAAATACATCTTGATGATGTCATCAGATGTATTTCACCACGTTAATGTTTTTTTCAGACCTCCACCATTTTAGGAAATACAGAATTAGGGGAACTTTTTTATCATGTCCACTCAACATCTAAGGTATATTAATGACATATAAAAATGTTGAAAATGGGTGGGGTTCCCCTTTAAGGATAAAGAAGAGCGAAGTAAGACTGCATAAGCAACAGTAGTCCTCTGACCCTCATAGGTTCATAGGTTCAGGAAAGTACCCTCTTCGTCCAGTTCTTACACTGCCCCAGGTGCACAGTGTGAATAAATGGAAAAGAAAGAGACAAGATAAAAGACAAAGAAGACCAGACTAAGACAACCAGAACACAGTCACGCTGTCTGTCAGTGACAAAGGGAGTACAAACTAAACACTCACACAACCCGCAAAACACTAAAACAACTGAACCCTATAAGAGCCATCTACATCCCTCGTTCTCAACCTTTATGAACCATGACCGTGAATTAGATGTTTTCCAAAACAGGGACCCAAAACAACAAAATAGCAGTTTTAGGTTTGGGGGTTTCACTATATTCTTTTCTTATAATTTAAGTTTTTTTTTTGTTGTTTTTTCTTTTCTTCATGAGGTTACTGAAAAAAACAAATTAAATTATGGTATCATTCATGCAAAATAATTGGACCCATGGCTCAATGGCTCCACATCGTTCAAGGTTTTTTTTTTATTGGATCATGGCAAATTCTGGGGTTGAATGTTAATTGTGGAGAACTATAAGCCAAAAACTTCAAATTTGACATGCTTTAATTTAAGTACTAGGGGTTATTGATGATTCAGATGATTCAGAATCAAATGCAAACAGTTTGCATTTTAGTTTTGCCTGAAAATACCCCTTGGGCAAAAAAACAGCCATATAAGCCGTTTACCGTTTTCACTAGTCGGATGAGATCATCACATTTGGGCAATACAAATAAAGTACTAATAAAGTGCTCACCCAATAAAACAACCTTGACATGACATTTGAAGAACATAAAGGACTTCCAGGGAACAGATAAGTAGAGAATAAGAGAACTCCTCCAGAACCCCCAATGCTGTAACTCCGACTTCACTAGTCCTAAAAAAGATCCCTCTTGGTTCCAGACAACTATCAATCATTTTGGTGGGGACCCCCTGAAACACCCTCAGGGGACCATTGAGAACCACTGCGTACAAATTATGCTACACAGGTCAATGCAGCTGTGTACACTTTGTTTTGTGCGTTCTTTGTCATTACAAGGAACACAAGAAGCAATACAGCATCAAGGAACAGGAAAGAGGGAGAGAGTAAAGGGGAGAGACATGCAGCAAAGGACGTCATGAACGGGACTCAAACACGCAACATGCTATCAGGTGAGAGCCTACAGTGTGTGGCATGCACCTGGACCATTAGTCCAGTGGGCTGCCAGTTGGCCCAGTTGTCATTTCACTTTTTCTGTAACTCAATTTCAACCAAACTGAAGAGCGGTTTGGTCGATAATAATATAGATGTGGAAATATTAAATATAATATAAAGTACATGGATTTTCTTGTCCAAACGTTTTTTTTTCCTTCTTCTTCTTTTCAATACCTTTGTGCAAGAAAGCATGACCCTTTGAACCACACTGATGCGCTCGCTCCCACACAATTTCCGTGGATGTCTTCTGTACTGTAGTACAATAAGATACAGTGGCGGGCAGCAGCAGCAGTGCTTATTTATTCCTAGCTCACTCTGGGCTGCTGAACTATCATTGACCCGTGTACAGTTGACACTGTGTGTGACACATTTGCTTTGAGACTGTTTGTCATAATGCACGTTGAACTCCCCTGCACCGCACTACCTCCCCTCACACAGGAGGTGACACAGCTAATGGGGTTAGGGGACCTGGCGTACGTAGGTGTTCCACACAGTCACACAAGTCACACTGCTGTACACGCCCACAGGCCATGTCAGCTTCAAGTTGTATGCTGCCTGTCATTGCAGCATGTGTAGCTGCTTGGAGGCAAGCAAGCTAAATTGGTTGTTAGAGAGACACTTCTTACAGATCAGGGTGCCTATGATGACAAGGAGGAGGATAGGAGGAGAGCAGAGGAAAAGGGATGTAAGAGAAGACAGGGCACACGCACACACACACGCACGCATTCAAATAGCTACAGCTCTAAAATGCTGTACACACAGCCTCTAAAACTGCAATATAATTGAGCTGTGGAATAACTGCACCACTAGGCTGAATGTTAAAGAATAAATACTTGCAACTTATTCTCCAATATGAGGCACTGTAAAGTGTTGGACCACACTCAGAACGAAGACGATGAAGAAAATAGGAAAACAGATTACTTTTAACCAGAGACATATTAAAGCATATGCTTCTGTGCCGTCTGCCTTCCAACAGCTATCACAAGAATTGCTCTTTGCTCTATTTTTTACAAGAGGACTTTCTTTTTTTCCCTTTTTTGCATTCAAGTGCCGATAAAAATAGAAACACACACATTTCATCTGATGGTAGGCAGGTACTTTGTTCATCTCCGAGGGAAAGTTTGTACAATGCCACAAATGTTACCGCAGCAGGCGCACATCTTTGCAGAACAGTGACAACAAAATAACAACAAAAAATTGACAGTAGAATAAAATAAGGCAGACATCAGAGACAGTATAATACAGTACGAATAACCCAGTGAAATGAACATCCTCCAAGGTGCTGGAGACAGTCAGTCAGTCAGCCAGCCAGCCAGACAGACAGAGAGGGAATTGTATGGTTCATTATATCTGGCAGAAGAGTTATAGTACAGTAGGTGTGCTGTGATCTTCAGAAAAAAACTTTGTTGATAAGGCAGTGGTTCCCAAACTGCACATTTCTAAAGACATGGCATTTTAGAAATATTCTAAGAAATATATAATATACTAAAGGTATATATTGTGTGAACACACATAGCGTCACATGGGGAACAAGAGGAAGTAACAAAACGTTTGGGGCAGCCAAGGCACATGTACTGTATGGTATTTGGTCTTGGTGACACTGGACACACAGGAGTTTTGCGTACAAGATCTATAAAGCTCACAGTCAATGCACAGTGTGTCACAATGTGAGCTTGTATATCTGTTACTTTTGAAGAGCCTAGCATACTGTACATAATGGGTGAAGTAGTTAAAATGATTGTGTAGGGAACACCCTGAACGACCTACAGTATAGTCAACCAAAGTGCTGCACAGCACAGGTCAAAACAGAACAACAATACAATCAAATACATTCAATCAATCAAACAAACAGGAGGTGATCCAATTCAAATTAAACTCGGCTGTGATTAAAACCCAAGTCAATAAGGGTATTAAGCAGGGATTTAAAAGCCTTGATGGACGGATCTAATGTGAAGGGAAGGCCATTCAGGAGCCGAGGGGCAGCCACCGATTAGATAATAATGAGAGTTCAGCTGACCTTAAAGGTCTAACCGGGTTATGGCGTTCAATAAGCTCAGCCAGGTAAAGGAGGGGGATTTAAACGCAGTTATCATGTAAGATCGATCCTAAACTAGACAGGGAGCCAATGGACTGAGGCCAGACTGGGGAGATGTGCCGGTCATGCGTTTTGGTGCCAGTGAGGAGGTGCACAGCAGTATTCTGGACTATCTGCAAGGGCCAGAGCATTGCCAGAGTATATTAAGGCATCACAGTGGTTTGATATTGACGAGACAAAAGCATGGATCAACATTTCACAGTGCCTGGTGGAGAGATGTGCTTTTACGTTGTACTTGGAAATTAATTTGTTTCCTAAACCATGGGTAGTAACACATGACTTGTTTTATAGGGCCGCAGAACAATTTCATTGGTCTAAGTCAAACGTTATTTCATATGTCAACAAAAAATGAATCACATCCAACAAATCTAAGGACTTTTACTATACATACAGTAATTACTAATTTCAGGGCACAGCTAGAGAGAGAACAAGAGAGCTTTTCCAGAATACTGTCACTCAGACAGTCACTAGGACTTAAAAGGGTTCCTACGGTAAGTATCAATCATGTGGGTGTGGGAACTCTGAACCACCTCAAAGGACCATGGAGAACCAACAAATACAAATGCTATAGAAGTCAACGCAGCCATGCACACTTCTTTGTTTTGTGCAGTCTTTGTCATTACAGGGAACACAAGCATCGAAAATATAATATAATTTTATAATTCTATAATTCTGTTTCAACCAAACTGAAGAACTGTATGGTTGATATAAATGTACAAATATTAAATATAATATGAAGTAGATTGATTTTCATTCTTTCATTTTCCAGTGCTCAGACCATTTTTTTGCATCTAAACTACACAAAATCTAAGGATTATTACTATAAATAATTAACATTTTTAAAACTAGTCAGGCCTAAATGGGTTCTCTTGTTTGGGTCTCAGTCAGAGAAATTCAATGTGAGAAGCGCTGTGTTAAAGAACCTGAACCTCCTCAGGAAGGTTCTCCAGAATAGTGCTTCTCAAAGGGCACTCCCAGGGGACCTATAGAGGGGGTCCATGGGGGCCTCAGTTAAATGGGGAACTGATGAAGCTTCATGGTACTTGTGAGGATGGATGGGTAGATTAATACTATAATACAATTCTACTGCCCTCTAGTGGTGAAGAGGCTTAACAGCACTCCAGAAATAACCTCTAATGATCTGCCATAAAACTACCTTCAGACACATTTATAGACTGTAATAAAACTGTGGCCAGCCATACAACCAGTGCTAGAAGCAGAATCCCATTTGGACCAACCAGATATACTGGTGCTGAGCTGGTCCTTTGACCAGTCTACTTTAGCTGTAAACTTCTACAAAACGTATCAAACTGTCAGTGGCTAAAACAGAAAAATAGTAAGATTCACCATCAAGTGCCTGCAGTATCTGCAATTTCTTTGTCCTTTTTCGCAATATAAGTCTGGCCCAGGAATGGTAACAAATGAAACAGTCCACAGCCACACGGTTCAAAATATGAAATGTGAATATGCTTTTTTTATCGAAATCAGATGGAAAAGTATCACTGTATGAATATTGTGTAGTGCAATAGTAGGCTGCTCAAACTTTTTTGTGCCTTGATATATGGCCGTGGATCCCCATCTGTAAAGCACCAGGACCTCCAAAACATTTAAGTTTCAATAACGCTTTCATGTTTCTGTTAAAAAAACACTTTCAGTACGACATGAAGTGACACGTTTGAGATTGTAGATCTACTATTTTTAGCCAAACCTATGAATGAAGTGGTTGCAAATATTTTTAATTTCACTTTGAGATCCATATAGAATTCAGTGATTGGATAAAGCCTCTTCTCCCAAAGCCCAAATTGAAACTAGAGGTTTTGAACCCCAGGTTCACTGAGGAAAGGAAGGAACCTATATGGTCAGCACACTCTATAGTAGGGAGGACTTTCAGGCAAAATAACGTTTCAAGTGGAATTAATTGTAACATTTGATTTTTCTTCACAAATCATTTATTTGAGGTCTCCAGAACAACATACTAAAAGCCCCGAAAAATCCCAGTTGCGGAAATATGTTTAATTCAAAACGGCCGCCAATGAATAAAAAAATATCATATTGTTGCTCTCCATGGGGATATTTGATTGATATTAAGGTCTTAAAGGGTACGCTTTTGTCATTGTTTTAATTATTTATTATTTTTTAATTTTTAAAATATTTATTTTATTTTCTTTTTTGTTTTTCTGGACACAAATGATCTACTGAATGTGACAAACTGCCATATTGAGCCACTGGGTCATCCATCAATCCATCCATTTTCATCCGCTTTTTGTGGGTGATGTGATCCACTCTTGCCACTCTTAGCTCCCCAAGCCCAACATCCTCTCTGTGCCATGACTTTGCCTCGAGATCCTGTCCATGAAAATCACAAACAGGATAGACAATGTGCAGCTCACTTTGGGTGAAATACAGGTCAAGTGGGCACAGTGGACATCTAGGCACACCAGTTTCTATTCAATCGATGGATAGAGGTCGAAGCGGGTGGTTTCTAGCCACCACCAGCTCACACCAGCTAACTGGGCATACAGGCAATTCAGTCTCTCTCTCTCTGTCTCTCTCTCTCTGTCTCTCTCTCTCCCCCTCTCTCTCTCTCTCCCTCTCCCTCTCCCTCTCACGCAAGCACACACACACACACACACACACACACACACACACACACACACACACACACACACACACACACACACACACACACACACACACACACACACACACACACACACACACACACACACACACACACACACACAAAACAGACCAGTGGAACAGCATGAGAGGCAGAACAGATAAGCACCTGATGAGCGATTAATGATTCATTGGAAAACAATAATTTCATGTGGCGGAGCCTAACTTTGATCGTACCGTGCTTGGGTTGTTGCTTAGAATGCTGGCTCTGGGCAGACCCTGAACACACCACATGACATTCACCTGCACAGAGGGCCTGGAGATCTGCTGTTTTCACTGCAGAAAACTAATTATCTAACTTGCTTTTTAGCAGAAATGGGATTTGAAACATACTTTAAAGGTATTTAAAGGATATGTTGGGAAGCAGGGGTAGATTTCTGCATCTATATTGAAAGTCTGTGTCTTGCGGGTGAGACAGAAGGCGGTATCATTATCATTAGTCATTATCTGGTGCCATGTAGGTTTCAGCTAGTGTCACCGTCAGTCAGATCTGTGAGGGGAAAACCACAGGTTCACTGGAAAGCTTTCATGATTGATTTATTGTTGTGTTTCTAAACGTTATCTCCTTACTCACATGCATGATGCATGCCAAACACTGAGAGACAATAACACCCTGGAACCTTGTCTACGGAATGTTCCCAATCCAGGGGTTTTCAACCAGTGGTCCGGGGACCACCGGTGGTCCTTGAGAGCGTTCCAGGTGGTCCCCAGGTTATATGATGGAGAGTTAGTTAATTCTGATGTAACTCTTTGAGAGCGTAAACATATTTTAACTCTTCACTCTTCAGAGTGTAAACATGAAACCAAATGGACCCACAAGGGTCCATTTAAAATATTCTACACAACTACACAATTAGAGAAATGTAGAGATGTAGAAGATTGATGGTCATTTTGATCTGTATTGTTGACAAAAGGCAAAAGAAATCTTTAGTTGTGTGCTCTGTGGGGCTAAAATGTCCTCAAATGGTGGTCCGTGGCTGAAATGCAGGTATGAAAAAGGTTGAAAACCTCTGTCCTAATCCATTCTGGACTCAAGGGAATGCACCCCCCAACATATCTTAAATATCTTTAAAGTATGTTTAAAATTCCATTTCTGCTAAAAAGCAAGTTAGATAATTAGTTTTCTGCAGGGAAAACAGCAGATCTCCAGTCCCTCCGTGCAGGTGAATATCATGTGGTGTGTTCAGGCTCTGCCCAGAGCCAGCACTCTAACCGACAACCCAAGGACGGTACGATCAAAGTTAGGCTCCGTCACATGAAACTATTGTTTTACGATGAGTCATTAATCGCTCATCAGGTGCTTATCTGTTCTGCCTCTTATGTTGTTCTACTAGTTCAGGGGTCAGCAACCTGCGGCTCCTGAGCCGCATGTGGCTCCAGAACACAGCTCTAGTGGCTCCCTGGCTGTAGCATTATTACATACACACACTGGGGCGGGTGATCCACACCAAAATGATATAAACATTTCAGTCACCCAAAACGCATTGCGCTGTCTGACAGTTGCCAGTTAAAGTAGCACTTGGCCATGTCAAAAAAGCCCAGCAGTTATCAGAGGTGGAGCTTTCAATCTGAACCACCCATTTTCAAAGGTTTACTCAGTTTACTATGTCATTAATATATACCTTAGAGATGTTGTGTGGACTAGAAATGGAGTTCTGTAAAACTTTAGAAACTCCATTTCTGAAGAAAGGTTGTGTTTCACCATGTTAACGGTTTTTCTTTGAGGACCTTTTTTCTGAGAGTGTGCAAATGGAACCAAATGGACCCGCCAGGGTTCATTTGGTTCTTATTTGCACACTCTCAGGAAAAAAATAATAATAAAATGCGGCTCCAGACAGATTTTGAATTTCATTTTGGGTCGAAAATGGCTCTTTCAACATCTTGGGTTGCCGACCCCTGTACTAGTTTGTTGGCATTTTGTGTGTGCGTGTGTGTGAGTGAGTGAGCGAGAGACATGCCCAGATAGCCTGTGTGCTGAATTGCCTGTATGCCCAGTTAACCGGTGTAGCTCCAACAGGAACTCTCGGTGGACCCTGTCGTATGCCTTCTCCAAGTCCACAAAACACATGTAGACTGGATATGCATACTCCCAGGCCTTCTCCAGGATCTCTGCAAGAGTATAGATCTGGTCAGTTCCACGGCCAGGACAGAATCCACACTGCTCCTCTTGAGTCTGAAGTTCGACTATCGGCCAGACCCTCCTTTCCAGTAGCTTGGCGTAGACTTTTCCAGGGAGCCTGAGTAATGTGATACCCACATATGGAGTGTGTAAAGTGCAGTGCAGTGCAATGTGCTGCCTCCTTCACATTCAGTAGATCCTGTGAACCTCTGTGGCCAGTTATAATTTTCTGGGGTTTATTACGACTTTTATTGAAATGAACGGCAAGGGGGCGGGGCTATCACTCCAGTTGAGCCTCTATATTTTATTACTCTATGAATTAAACATATTTCCGCAACTGGGATTTCTCGGGACTTTTAGTATGTTGTTCTGGAGACCTCATGATCTGTGAATAAAAATCCCATGTTACAATTAATTCCAATTTTGGGTCCAAAATGAGCTAAAATTACTGGCCTTACTGTGCATATATCAGGAATACATTCACCCAGTCACACACACATTCATACGCCGATACTTGTAAAGAAAAATCTTGAGACTGAAAATGATCTTTTGCAAATAAGCACTGAGCTAATTAAATGACCCCTGTGAAATCCTCAGGACTGAAATCAGTACCCAGTACTGAGAACTTTAATCCCTGCATTCATACCCCGATACTTGCTCAAGAACAATTTCAGCAGATTGAACTGACAACCTCACGGTTCTCATCCGGCGGCTCTACCGGCCACTCTACTGCATGAATCAACGTTTTTTGAGGGGGTTCTAGCCCTTCCAATGACAAGCTTTGTGTCTCTGGGTGCATGTACCCCCATACTGACAACCTGATTCTAAGTACAAAAAGGTGAGGATGCATAACGCTGTCATTGTCCATAAATGGGCAGATGTACAGTATATTATAATGATAAGAGTGCCACTCTGTGTATTTTTTACTTGAATTTCAATCCTGAAAAGGAACAGTTTAGGACATAATGAGGTTTCAGACAACATTGTCCACGTAGCAATAATAATAATAATCTTTCAAATATAAGATATTTGTTTCCTGTATAAAACCATTGGGAATGGAAACATCTGCTCATCTGGTGCCTTGAATGTTGGAGATTTTGTTGTTGTCTGATGTCGTTTGTGGCCATCATAACAGCTGTATGTACACTGCAAACACACAAGTCACTTCAACAGACAAATAAATCATCACCATGAAAGTCATGGACATGGTGAGGTATAGTAGGTGAAGACAGAAGCATAGGGCACCAGAGGGGGAACTCTACACATCTTCTGTCTGACGTTATAATGACAACGTTTTTCATCCAGAAGCAGAAGTCACATCTGGACCAAAGAGCTCCGACAGACAGCCTGTGGAACTGGGCTTTAAGGTTAATTGGTGCCTTGCTTTCTCCTTGTCTTGCTGCAGCCCTGCCCTCTGCTCTGTTCCACGCGCATGCACACACGCACGCACACTCATAAGAGAAGTCCCACTGGCCACTGAAGTCATATATGGCTCTAATGCAGCTTGACAGCAAGGCATACACACACACACCTTACTAAATGGTCCCTGTCTATCTCAAATGATGGCAAAGCCTGACGTGGTGAAGTCACTTACATTATGGCTCTGGTGTAGCTTGACATCAAGCATGCAAAACACACACACACACCCCCACACACACCCCCACACACACCCCCACACACACCCCACACACACACACACACACCCCCCCCCACACACACACACACACACACACACACACACACGTTTATCAGTCACATATTTTAGTTATAGGACAACAGACAAGTAGCCTACCTGGCTCCACATGTGAGTTGGACAAAGACAAGAAATTAGATGGACTGTTGAAACAAGCTGGTTTTAAAAGCAATTCTCAAAGTGTCACCAAAACACTTACCATCTCTCCAGTTCCACCCATTTTCATCATTTTGCTATGTCATTAATATCCCTTGGAGATGTGTGGAAATAATAAAAAACATCCTTACATTCTGTCTCCTAGAAATGTAGATCTAAAGAAAATCATTAACATGAAATATAACTTGGTGATGTCATCAAGTTGTATTTCACTATGTTGCTCTAGTTCTCCCTCTCTCTTTCTTATGATTTCCACACATCCCTAAGGTATAGTGACATAGTAAAATGTTGAAAATGGGTGGAATTCCTCTTTAAGGAGCAGTTGTGTGGCTGTGTTTTCAGTTCTCACCTTGGACACCGTTCCGATCTTATATTGTTTCTTTCCTCGCCTGTATGATTTCATTTGTGGGCTCAAAAATTAGGAACATAAACCAATATGTTTGTTCAGAAACAAATATAAAACAACTGAAAAAGAGGTTATGCCAAAAAACTAGGGACATGGACGAAAATTGCATTGGACTGTCCTGATTTATTTTATGGTCTAGAAAATTAAGAAAATGAACCAATATTTGATGTTTGTTCAGAAACAAACAACCAAAAATTGTCATTTCCTAATGTTATCGGATTCTAAGATCCCCTGACCTGACCTCAAATGTAAACGTTGGCCCTTACACAGAAAACCAGCTTTAATGTCATAACATTCTCAACACATTCCAAATATGGCTGTGCCCCAAGTCATGCTGGGAAGCCACTACGACTGCACAACACTACAGTTCTTAAGATTCAGATATGTGAATCTGAGACAGGTCCTCATAAAAATAGAAGTACTGTACAAGTAGACACACACATACAACCATGTGCACTCACGCACGCAGAGAGAGAGAGAGTGAGAGAAGATGACCTTCCTAAATGGACCCTGACATTTAATCTGAAGGGCAGTGGGTTGGTGAGACCTTCAGCCTGTCCAGTTACATGAATATTAACGATGGGAACCAGTGATCATCTGATCCTGGTCTGCTGAAATGTGTGTTGCGTCTGGGTGTGTGTGTTGCGTCTGTGTGTGCGTGCGTGTGTGCGTGCAGATACGCAGACACACGTACCCACACATTCCCCAGAGGAACAACCAGTTCCTCTTGTCATGTTGGCTGTACTGTGAATACTTGACTTCTGCCGTTTGCTCTGGACTTGGCCCCTGCCCTGGTTCATATATGGAGGTGGCTTGTTCTGTTCTCCAATGATACCACCCATATGTGTCTATGACATAGCATTGAGGAGTTATGGCAGAAAATAGTATCGACCAATCAGGTGCAAGTACCACTTCCTGTTTGGCGGCGAAGTTTGGCACTCTGGCATGGTCATGCCGTTTTACGAAAACTCACAATTTATATAACTTATCCGTCCGCCCTGCTCCGAGGAGTTTGCCAAAATGCGAAATGTGGAAATGGGCTAAATTGCACCAAAACGCAGCCTTTATTTTGAAATAACCGACTTCCTGTTCGGTTTCGGATAGGGCACCAAGAGACTTTTTTTTTTTCAAGTTGCATCATGATACAGGTGTGTGCCGATTTTTGTGCATGTACGTCAAGCCGTATGGCCGGAGCTTGAGGCACAAAGTTTTCTAGGGGGCACTATTGCACAACTACGCCCACTTTTATCAACATTACCATACGTAAATTTCACCCACTAGTAACGTGCGTGCCAAGTTTTGCAACTTTTCGTCATGGAGCTCAAAACGCGATTTATTATGGGGAATAATAAACATTGCGAAAACAATAGGGCTTCACACTTGCTTTGCAGTGCTCAGGCCCTAATAAAATAAAGATATAAATCTAGCCATTTGCAGTAGATGTGTTTTGAAGTCAAAACTCCTTTGCTTCTGTGTCATAAGTACAGGGATTCCTAGAGTGTGTCCATGTGTGTATATGTAAGTAAGAGATGGTGTTTTGTTACACTCTCAAGAGTTATGGCGGTCACTTGAAATTAAAACGTTGTACGGGACAGTGCAAAAGCCATTTGGTGTACAGTACAAAGAAAGTATGTCAGTCTTTAATTGCTGCAGCCCTTAAAATACCCTCCCTCATGACTCAACTTAGGACCTGGCTGTTGGCTGGCTGGCTGCTGGGCTTGGCACAGGAGGATATAGTGCTGAGAGAAGGTGTTTCCACTCTGTTCACTTGCTGCAGTTGTAGGTCTTTTTGAACAGATTCAGACTATTTATCCCAAGGGAGATAAACACAGTTTACTGGGGGTAAGTTCATTTATCAATTTCATTTTACTTTTTTTCTTTTGCCACTCAGATGCATGAACTAAGAGAACCATGACAAACTATTTGGATTTATTTTCTCCCTCCCATCTCTTACTGGTATAATGTAGATTGTGGGAAATGTGCAGATTCAGATTGCATTCATTCATTTCAAACTGGCGTCCGTACTACTTTGGGCATGGCATTATGTGAAGAAAATAATTTAGTTCTAATAAAGTTATAATTTACTCAATCACTTCTACTCCACTACAGAGGCTAATGCTGTTCTGTTACACCAATACAATTATGGATTTGGTTACTTTATTTAGTTTAAAATTTTGTGTACCAGTATCATTACAAAACATACCTTAATCACTGCAGTCCTATACCCTATTGTGGCCACTATACATTCATTTTGAATTCAGGACTTATATAGAATATGCCTACTTATACATTGCTATATTGATATTTTTACTCTGGTAAAAAAAAAAGTATTTTTCTCACCAACTGGACCTGCTGTCTAATTGACTGGATGAAACTCCTCTACACCTAGAGGGCCTATAGGGCTATAGTTCCAAACATTATAACTAGTCCACTGAGATGGAAAGAGCACTTAATGCAATCCATTATTACAAGTGAAGTCAACACTAGTATCATCACGCTCATACTAGATGTCTATAAACCAAGGGTTCTCAAACATTTCAGACGGACTCTGACTCAATTCCACAGATAATATTATGAAGCACAAACGTACAACATAGACTGTGGGGCGTTGTTGTGAGCTTGTAGATTTTCACAATGTGCTTTTTATGTAATATTTGACAATTTGGTATTAAAAAGATCTTAAAATCATTAAACTGTAACCTTAAAAATGTACACGGAATCACCTGAAGTGCCTAAACAATTACCAACCCTCATTTTGGTAACCAAATCCTTAATTTAAATTAACTTAACTTGATATCTTAATGCCAACAGGCAGGTGGGGGCAAATTTTTACCTGAGCTGTATAATTTGTATAGTTTACCTTAGCTGAGGTAAATTCTACATGATTTTAACTGTGGACATTAGTTAAATGAATGCTGTGCATGGTACAAGATAAAATAGCATACATGCATTTCAAATCTAACATGTACTGTATATCAATGAACCTCAAGATGTCGTATGCGATTTCAAACACAGGAGGGCAGGATTGGGCAATTTATAGGCCTATAACTAACTATATATAGCAATCATGTCTGTCTTTATGTAAACCATGAAAAATACCCCTCAAGAAAACCATGCAATGTAATGTCAGTCGGCGCCTAATCTGTGTGCCATAGGAACTACTTATTTTAAAGGTATTATGGGAATTTTTAGTGTCTACAAACCTGTGCTTGGAAACACTATTGGCCGATTATAAAACTGCTGGAGCCTGCTGCATTGCGATTGGCAAAAATGCCGCCTCACCCGCCAACCCCATCAAAGTAGAACCCGAAGCGACGTAGAGGGGGGAAGGGCCAAAAATATGGCTAGTAAGCTAATTATGTACGTATTTGAATGTCTTAATGAAATGAACAAGTTGGCCACTATCGTAAACAAGTGTATTCTGATTTAACTAGTGAGTCCAATCAGTTTTTGTAGTTGTATTTGAATTGGACTATAAGCTGTTCCCCAAGCAGTATTGTAGCAGTGTGTACTTGACTTGTGCTGTAACTCTCATATAGAAATATCATTCATTCATTCATTCATGGTACTTGTCCTACCTTATAATGGCAAGCAAAATTGGAGTTCAATTGGAGTTTCGTGTTGAACTGCTGCCACTGCCACCATAGACTATCTTCCAAAACACTGCAAAGTAAAATGACAATAGACAAGAATGCATGCACACAAGTCAATATCAAATGGAATCAACAGTGTCAAAATGAGCCTATGTAGCCTACCTGATATGTGACACTGCTTGCAGCATAGTCAGTGTTGATACGAGATACACCCATTAGATGTTGTCAGTATCTACTAGCCTATATTTTGTTACATCCCATTCGTCCAGCATGTATTCCCCGTCTGTATAATAAACTTAGTGAACTTGTCATGTGATACTGTTTCTGTGGCACCTCACCGCTTCAAAGGACAGAGGTGGACAGAGTAGTCGAATTCTAGCTCTGGTCCAGAACTCCACTGCTTCTATGAGTCTGACTTTCAGAGAAGCAGTGGGGCTCTGGACCAGAATCCTACTTGAGTAAGAGTAATGGCACAACCTGGTCAAATTTACTCACAAGTAACAACCTGGTCAAATTTACTCACAAGTAAAAAGTACTCTGTGATAATGTTACTTGAGTATGAGTAAAAGGCTACAGTGACTAAAGGTATTTATTATTTTTTAAATAGTAAAAAATAAACACAACAACCACCTACTGTATAAACGAGTTTCCCGCAAAGCACTGGTCGGGACCGGAAGTACATACTCATGCCTTGCTTCACGCAGTGTTGCCATGTTTGCATATTATAGTCAACCAGTGTTGCCAGTGTTTCTCCGCATTTTTTCATGTCAAGGAACCCCAGATTAATATGGAATTATACACATACAATCATCAGAAAACATTGCGTGCCTTTTTTATTGAAATGTTTCAAATGTATAGAAAATATTTCTATTTATTCTCAATGTGTTTTAAAATGACAGATGTACAACCTCACAATGTGTCACTATGAGCTTAAAGATCAGCTATTTTCATTTGTGCTGGTCTTCAAAGACCTGCTCACTTCTGTTGGAAACCTGGCAACACAGCAAGAGAAAGAGGAACCTCTGCACACACAAACGCAAAGACTTATGGGCTGTAAGAAAGTTGCGGATACAATATGCAGTGCACTTGCTTGTACAACACAGTAAACTATGTTTTACAAAATAATAGATAGAATATAGCAAAGCACTCTGGTGCACCACAATTTCAACTGAATACAAAAAGACTTGGCCCCAATCCAAGTTGGCCAAACCTGTGGAACGGTCGGCCCCAAACAACTCAGTTTAAGCATCTTTCAATTTGTTAAAGCAATATGAAATTAAATTATATTCATTTTTGTACTGCATCACAGGGTCTATATAGCAAGCTAGGTGCCAACTTTTAATGTTGTATTTATTAGAAAAATTGTAAATTTCATGGGTCGACCGTTCCAAGCACCCCACAGTGGCCCACAAACACCCTTCAAAACAAGCTGGTTTACTTCTTTGAGATCATGACAAGAGAGTAAGAGACCACGGAAATCAGGGTTATCTATACTGTATATGGGGCCCAGTGGAATACTTCAGCTTAACTCATGGGCCCCAGCTATTGTGGAAACAGTAGTTGCACACCATTATGCAACACTCTACGTCTGTACAGATGCCAATACGCCCAATCTGTCTCTCATTGTCAGCAGTATCATCCGCTGCTTGTGTCATTTCTTTCGTGATTTATACAGATCAAAGATGGCTGACAGACTCAGTGGAGAGCTTTACCACACCAAGTTCGACCCCAAGACCTACCTGGGATACTGTTACCAGTTCTCAGAGACTCCAGGACAGAAAGACAACAGTCGCTTTGTGCTGTTTGTGCTCACCCAGTTGAGTCACACCTTTTCATCAGGTAGGCGCTACAAGCTGTTTTTCGTAACATGAAGCAACACTAACAAAAAAATATCCTGTTTTAAGATGTAGATTTTCTGAGGGGATACTTGTGTGACGCATGCAGTGTAGTGCCTGCCCACCACCCAGAGGTTGGGGGTTTAAATCCACTGCGATGCATTGAGATGCAAACACATTTAGCCTGTGTTTTGGGGAAGGATGCTGTACAAGGTGACAATCACGTTGTATCATAGCACGCATTACTGCACGCAATCCAGCGGTAAATTAAATTGTATTAAATTGTATCCGCACAGGCCCTCCCCTCCGTAACCTCTTCAGTGCATTGTCTGTATATCTAAGGGCAGTACAGAGGCCAGAGGCTGATCGAGGTGGGGACAGGCCCTACCATCCACACCCTCATCAGTGCGTGCGAGTACTACGAGGAGATGGTGGTGTCGGACTACGTGGAGGCCAACCGGAAGGAGATCGAGAAGTGGCTGAGAGCCGAGGAAGGATGCTTTGACTGGGACGAACACATCCAGTACGTCTGTGAACTGGAGGAGGGCAAGAGGTACAGTGTTATTATCATCCCATTGCGCCATAGCTGCAACTGTCAAATCTTGAGTGTTTCTTTTAATGCCTTCATAACAGATTTTGGTTCAGGAATTTCTCCAAAAGGTAAAATTTGCCTGGTACGATATATCTATCCTCATGGGATTCTGGGTCACCATGACAGTAATACATAAGGTGCAAGCACACTATACTGCAGTAGTCTTCAACATTTTGCAGGACAAGGACCTCTTAGCTGGGAGAGAGATGAAGCAGTGACAAACAGGGCTGACGTAAAAGTAAGAATTGGCAAGGCAAGAACAGCTTTCCACCTGTCATTGATAAGGATTCTATGGTGAAGACGGCTCTGCTATATGGAACTGAAACCATGGAGAACAACGGTAAACACATGACATGAATCCAGACCTTCAAAAACACCTGCTATGAGAATTCTCAGAATTTGCTGGCCAGATAAAATGCCTTGTTCTGGAACCAACAAGGAAAATAAAAGAGGGCACCATGACCTGGATGCAGATGTGAAGAAATGTGGCCACACATAGGCTATAGGCTAAGTAAGTAAATCAATTCAGTTGGACATCCCTTAACCACTTGAACCTGAATACTTGAGTAGTTGAGCACATCCCAACCTCACAAGATTTGGCGGTCCCCTGTAAGTCCCTCTTGAGGACCACCTGTTGAACACCCCCTTGGCCTACTTGTATATTATGTACTCACATATCTCATCTCTTCTCCAGCAGAACTCCAGCAGATGTCAAACAGACCCTCCGCCAGCGGATCAAGCGCGTCCTGAAGTGCGACATCAGCCTGGCGGAGAGCGAGAACCCGTTCCACCCGGCCACCGTGGAGGCAGCCGACTGCGTGGTGTCCTCCCTGTGCCTGGAGGCCGCCTGCCGCGACCGGGAGTCCTACAGGCGCTCCCTGGGGGCCATGGTGGGCCTGCTGAGGCCCGGCGGGGTCCTGGTGCTGATCGGGGACCTGGACGAGACCTTCTACACGGTGGGCAGCCAGAAGTTTGCGGCGGTGACGCTGAGCCAGGACTTCATCGAGCTCACGCTGGCAGAGCTGGGCATGCGCCTGCAGCAGTTTGTGCTGCAGCCTGCGCTCAACAGGGAGCTCAACCTCAAGTGTGATTACAAAGACTCGTTCTACCTGGTCGCTCACAAGAACTGAATACATAAATAATTACATAAAAACACCAACCCAACACCAGGATGCTGTGATGTTGAAAAAAGTCACGATTTATATGGGATAAAAATAGTTAATCAAACAATGCAAACCTGGCCACAATCTCCAAATGTCAGGTATGAATTAGGAACACCACATACAGTATGTCACTTTTCTTAAGTGGCATGTGTGGACTAATGCCCAGCAGCCCTATTCTGGTGGAAACGTTTGCCAAAAATAGCTGATCCACAATTTCACAACTGAGCTTGTAGATCTGGTATTTTTGGCAAATTGATGAGCGCACCAAAGGTGCTTTTCACATATTCTGTTTGCCAAGTAGAGATGGTTTGAGTGGTACAGTTCAAGAATTTGTATTTCACCCATGACAACATGATTTTGAAAAGTCTGGGCATTTGTGTATAGAACTCCTTTTTGCACTTGCTCTTTTGTGCACAATGGCAAATATCAGGTCTCAATATAAAGGTTATCTTTTCAAATTAAAAGACGGAGGAGAGGCGCAGCCAGACCCACAGCATCCCTAGCGGGAATCAAATCCAGGACCTTCTAACTGTGAGGTAACAGCACTGCCCCATGCCCTCTGAAAAATATCGCACTTGCTCACCTATCTGTCACCAAAACATATCAGAGGCGGTTGTAGAGACTGCCATGAGGCTCTATTGTAAACCATCAATGTTTTTTTAATTGAGCTTTAAAAACAAAAGTTCTAGTTGAAAAGTTTCCTAAATCATCATAATGGACAAACAAAAGCAATTAATCCTCAATGCAGTTTGTTTCTTGAAAATGTGCCGCTGCTGCACCCACTTAGTTTGAAACAAATTAGTGGAGGATGCTGCTGCATCTGTATCCTAAATGGACGCTGTCATTATTCACTGTCCCATTGTTTTCGTCCCTATCCAGCAGCATGCATATTTCATTTCAGAGTGCAGAGTTAAGCAGCAGCTCACAAACTAATGGCCCAGCCCTGCTCAGATTTTTATTAATGTCAAGAGGATGTTTTTCAGCAAAGCACATTCAGTCTATTCCATCATAACTAACTAATAGCCTTCTCTGTCTCAGGAAAGTTATTAGGTACGTTTGTTGCTAAATCACTAGCATACAGGTGACAGGAATGTCGGGGGGCACCCTGTATGTCACAGCAATAAAACACTCTTTATGCGCTGCTTTTCCAGACAAAGGACATTAATAGACAATACATAATGAGTGGGTCAAAGTCTCAAGTTCTACTGCTGTGCATTAACTCCTTAAGTGCCCTTTTGCCAGCCTGCCCTGCCCCCTTTAGTCTGGGATGATTAATCTCAAAACAAAACAAATCAAACGCAAATCATACGTTTTTTTCCCCCCATATTGATACTTGTGTTGCGCCTTTAAATCCTCAGCCACCCGTCTCTCAAACCCACACTGTCAAGCTGGCTTAGCAACCTAGGTCAACCCAGACAGTTGAGCTAACCGTCTGGATTCACTTCTAGTCAGTCAGAGCACAACACAAATAATTGTCTGGTGAAACATTAGGTGGGCCAACTTTATCTGGACATATTTGGGGAACCAAAAATGCATTCTCATGGCACCCGGGTCTAGACAACCCTTGTTATTAGCATTTATATTGTACATCAGGTTGATAGAAAGCAAAGGGGATAGGATAATACTGATGTAATGTCTGAAATAGAAATGCAAGGTAGAGGATTATGTTCGATGACCCAGTAGAGGGCAGCAAAGACCCATAACAAGTGGTGTATCTGGAACAGATACAGAACTAGTACAGTAATAATATTGTAGTTCTTTATTAAATACTGTAACTTGGGGGAATTATTCATGTGCTACGAGCTATAGCAGTTAAATGGTCCACGTTCAGTTCAATGTGCAGCAGCTGGTCTTGTTTAAAAAGGTATAGTAAGTGATTTGGGTTATTTTTATAAAACCTTCTGGTCCCCCGGTAGCAAGATGTGCACATGCACACACTACAATGAGTAGAAGTGCAACAGGCCAACAGCATATACACAAAGGCCCACCCCACTCAATCCTGATTGAGAGGGGTGGGCCTCCTCACATCCTGATTGGACAAAAGGCTTTTTTTTTTTTTACCCGGGAGGAACTCCTTATATGGTCTCCAGTCTGTAGTAGGGAGTATTAGCCAAAAAAGAAAAAAGAAACAACAATATTTGACTAAAGTGAAATCACTTACTATACCTTTAATCTATGGTCTGGTCATGAAACGTTTGCCTTGACAGTATATGTGAGATGACTAAAGGCCTTGCTGTACATGTGGCGTAAACAATGTCATGTACGCACAATGACGGCTGATCTATGGCACGCGACCTGTTGTAAGACTTGTAGATCAGCTATTTTTGGTGAGCAACACAACTATAAAATTAGGCATAAATCTGTCTCATGACACTTTAATGTGGTCTATACCAACAACAAAAAAAGTAAAATGTGTGTAAACATCAGAAGATTGTTTGTTAGACATAGCATTTAATTATATATATTTTGTAACAACTGGAAATGTACAAAAGGTTTAGCTAGTTAAAGATGTTCCCCTTTTCCTTTCTTTCGGATTAGTCTTTCACATGGAGCAGCCACCGTGTGTGTGTGTGTGTGTGTGTGTGTGTGTGTGTGTGTGTGTGTGTGTGTGTGTGTGTGTGTGTGTGTGTGTGTGTGTGTGTGTGTGTGTGTGTGTGTGTGTGTGTGTGTGTGTCTCTGTCTGTCTGTCTGTCTGTCTGTCTGTCTGTCTGTCTGTCTGTCTGTCTGTCTGTCTGTCTTCGGATGCAATAATTAGGGGTGTAACGGTATAGTAACGAAATGTATCGAAATATCAATTTTAATATCATTTATATCATTTGTTCATTGTATTTAGTAAATTTAAGAAGAAAAACACGTGTTCAAATACAATGTCCATTGATGTGCCAGATCACTGTTTTTACTTATTTATATCCATTATAAAACGTTTTTCCCTAAAAAACCTGCACTACCCACATTTTTCAAATATATTTAATAGAGTTACTAAATAGTTACTGTATCCATCTATTTCAAAGTGTTGAATCATATCAGATCACCATAATGAACAAATTTGGCCCATGCATCGTATCATCCCTGTTCATCACGATAGGTATCGTATCTCTGTTAAAATGTATCGTTACACCCCTAGCAATATGATTTGCGAAAATTGCTGGACTGTGATTTGTGAGTGTGTGTGCCTGCGCGAGTGTGTGTGTGTGTGAGATATAGACCGGTAAGTATAACCTTTAAAAAACGCAAAGTGAAATACTGAGTTTTAATTTAACTCATGGTACACAAAACAAAATGGTTTCATTTCTCCACTTTCCGAGTTAAATTAACAGCCAGAATTTTATAGTGTACACCTACACTTTAGGTATACCGTACGTGCATCAGTATCCAGGCATCGTCATTTGGGGCCAGTAAAATAAATATACCGGTAAATGCACACAGACTGAGGTGTTTTCCTTCCCGGGACTGGCAGGCAGGGAGGGAGGGTGAGTCACTGTGGTGGAACTGCAGAGGAAGAGGAGCATGGTCTTCATCGGCCTCCCACTCTGTCTCTGGGGATGATGCGGAGCTCTGAGCCGTGCTTTAGAAACACGTTCCCTGGAAGCACAGAAGACACAAACAACAACACACCACCGTTTAGTACGGCTGTGCAACTTGCATACAGTACATGTTTTGTTCCAATAAAACCGTGGGGGCCTTTGACTTGTATACAGGTCTTTAGGTCCTCTTCAATTATGTCAAACAGGAACGCGGGGCATGCCTTCTTCAGTGCTTCATGGGCAGTGTGTGACAAAATGATTAAATCTCTCCAAGTCTCTCTCCATGTTTTTGATCATAAAATGTAAAATTAGTAAAAAAAAAAATGTAAAATTATAATAAAATATCTAAATACTGAAAGTTACTTAACTCATTGACCGCGATCGGATCTTCTTTGTTTCCTCTCCATTGCCGCGGCTCAAACCAGTTCGATCGGTAAAAAAGCCCTTATTTTGAAGCTCAGATCTCCTAAACAGGATGTGCTGTTTCTGTTATGCTGTGTCTGTTGTCTTGCCTAATCGATCATCTGGCGATGTACCCAAAAACATCCGGGTCACAAGTCAGGAAGAGCTGTGTAGCCCTGGCTGCTTAACCCATGCGCCAGCGACATTGAGGGGGCAAACCGGAGGAGAGCCGTTTGAATGCATTGGGTTGAATGCATGTCAATGGGACGGAAAAAAAAAAAGTTGTCCCCAATTCTGTCCCAAATGAAAGTCAGCAACGGGATGATCATCAGACGATGCGCACGGACTAATAGTTGGATTAAAGAATGAAATCTACATCTCGTCGTGATACGAGCCGTCCGCGTGACCGGCAGTGGGGTTCTCCACGGGATGTCCACGAGCAGCGCGTGGACGGCAGAAAAACTATTAAAAGCAAAAGTGAAATATCCCTTAAACACAGGAGTTGATATCTGTAAGGCTTCACTGTGGGAAAACAGACAGGGTGCAGGTTGGCTTACTGGGCCCACCACAATCAAAGGCTATTTGGCTTAGTTTGGAAAGGAACTGCATCTGTTCTATTTAGGTACATGTTGCTTTCTTGATCAGATACTTCTAGAGCAAACATAGAGCCATAATAAATCTCTTCCCAGGACACACATCAGCCTGTCAGGACGTAAACAAGACTTCATGTCATCTCATCCACTACAGTACAACTGCACGATGAGATTGATGCGATTTGTTGATATCGCAGCTGTCTAGCAATTAAGTGAGCATTTAGTCAGCAAAAAAAATGTTGTTTTTAGGGAGAATTAAATGTACACTGTAGTTTGCAAAACAGACCCAGAACTCTACAGTATGGTGCTTTTCATCCCTTTTTGGTAACAGTTCTAAAATTACTATTTTCTCACACAGCATCACACACACACACACACACACACACACACACACACACACACACACACACACACACACACACACACACACACACACACACACACACACACACACACACACACACACACACACACACACACACACACACACACACACACACACACACACACACACACACACAGTCCTGTCATGTTGGCTGTACATACTTGACTAAGCTGCATAATACGTTCTCGAGGGGGACTATTATTCAATATGTACTTAACTATACATTTAATAGTGGATTGTAAAAAGTGCACATGTAGAGCCACATACAAGATGATGCACAATCAGTTGGTGTTGCACACTCGGCCATACTGCATTGAGTAGTATCAGACCTTTAAGTTCATCAAGTGTTACATTGTGAAGCTAGTAGATCTGCTGTTTTGCCTATAAAAACTATCAGGTATAATGTGACTAAACTACGTGGGAAACAGACACACTCAAGAGTGCTCCAGTAATGAAAAGAGACAAAACAAAGAGGTAAAACACTGCAATCCATTTCCACCGTGGCCAAAGTTTCTCTCCCATTAGTGTGACAAATAATACTTCAAGCAGGGAAACATCCGAAAGAAATAGGCAATTAAAAAAAGCAGTGCCTGAATGTCTGTTATTCAAGGTACTGAAGGAAATGCATGTCATAAATGTTCCATGTGCTTTGCTGAGAGGGTGAGAGGATGCCCACCCACCGCCGTGAACCAATTTATCCGTTTCTGCTGTGGTTGCAACCCCAAATAGTAGATCTACAAACTCAAAATGTGTCACTTTGCACAGTGTTTTGAGCATGTAGCTCTGGTACCTTTTCTGCTTTTGTGTGATGCTGTCCAGGTTTCAAATCCTAGATAACACACATTTGAATTCTCACAGTCACACATTAACTGCAGAGGCACCCCCAACCTTTTTTGTGCAGGCCCTCTGCAAAAAATAATAATAATCAAATACAGAAAGATTAGAAGCTAAGAAGCAGCAAGCTGTATATGAGATTAAAACAGAATGAATGGCTTTGAGCAAAAGTTAAGAGGTTCATGATTAAGAAGATTAGGGAACAGTATAACTCCAGGACTAATTTGCACAGTGTGCACCTGCAGTATGTCAGGACCGATTGGACTTGGACCCCCAGGCTTGTTTGAAATTCTAAAGATAGACCCAGGAACACCACCCCTTTGGAGCCAGGGTGTGGAAACTTTTTTTAATTCAATTAATGTACGTATAAATAGCGTTCCTTTGGGCTTTGCATAAATATTCATGAGTCAACAATTGATAGTCTCACAATCACATGCAACCCTCCAGGAAAAAATATATTGGTTTATATTTTTTTTTCCGCCACAAAATACAACATCAACACTATTACCTACCATGAAACATGCTTTGTTTAAGGATTTGGAACGGGAAAAAAATCTCTGCTGACAAAAAACCCAGCACAGAATAGATTTAGTGTTGTTCACAGAGCATAGCATCCACTTCTCTACCCAAAACAGGTAACAGGAAAAACAATTTTACCAATTCCTGCCTGAAGTCCCAGCTAACAGCTGAAACCACATTGAAAAAATAACTTAGGTGTTTGGTCACAATTACGGAACACTTATCTCAATATAGCACCAGAGATACCTTCTGAGATACTGTTTTAGGATTTAAATAAAAACAATAAAAGCAGCAAATCCACATGCGCGAAGCGCAAAGTGAAAATGCTACTTTTGTGTGTAGGGTGATCAAGAATGGAATTAATCCATACTATAACTAAGGAAATGTCTGTCTGAATGAATGAATGTCTGAATGATTGAATGTCTGTCTGAAACCGCCATAACTCATCACTGGCTGCACCAATTGCTATGATTTTTCACTCACCAATTGCCACACACACAAAAACTTGGATAATATGGATACGAAAGGTTTCTGCTGCAATATTGCGGTTGGGGTATGACAGAACTATGTCACAATCTTACCTGCCGTCTGTGCGGGGTTGATTCCTATTCCATCTGCATGGCGACCATGAAAGAGAGGAGATAATGTGTGTGAGTAAGAGAGGAATGCATTCATTCATCTGCAATAGTGACACAACCTTCTCTAAGAGCACTGGAATAGAAAGGCAAAACGGTGTGATTTAGAACTGTGTGGACAATATACTTATTTTTCCCTGCTATATTGCGAGTGAAATTAGGATCACAATGGAAATAAGCCTTGTGAAGATGCCAACTTATACTGTAGGTGGGGGGGGGGGGCAACACCCACTCTCTGTAGACATAATGCACACTTGAATGAAATGTGTAGCTGTGTTGCATCAGGTGTATAGAAATGTGTAGCTGTGTTGCATCAGGTGTATAGAAATGTACTTCCATTACATAGTACCTTTGATACTGTATGTACAAATTGAACAGAAACAGAACAGAAAATAAGGATAGGGCCATAATGTCCTATATACAATACAAAGACCTACAGAGCCTACAGAAAGCAAGTACTGTTAAGGCTTGGAGAGTCTACACAATAAAAGAGACAAAGCCTATTCTACCTGTGAACTGTGTCAAGAGCATTCTCTCCGGAAACATCAGTAAACCCCCTTACAGGAAACCACCAACTTCAACCACAGTACTTCTACCAAACAAGCCAGTCTCACGGCCTACGCTGAGATAGACAAGACATTATATATATGGATAGAGCTCTACCAGATAACCACGAGAAAAGAGGCAGCTCAAAGAGACAGAAAAGACAAAGACACATAGACCCCAAGAAGAGAGGAGGTTTAGAAATTTAGATCACAATGCATTGGATCATACGTTTTTCATTTATGCTACTTAGAGTGGACTCCATCCCCCTGCTTAACCTCTACAGAAACTCTGGAGACACCGTCAGCCTGCCTTTTACGAACACACTGCTGCCGGACTATCCGGGCTGCAATAGAACCGTGTGGATCTATAATGGGAAGGATTCACCTTCTGCCGTATCTGTGGCCGAGTACGGCTCCATTAAAACCAGCAACTTAAGACCATCAAGAGCACACAGAATGAGTTTGGAGTACAACTGCTCTCTGACTGTTAAAGACGTCAGGGCCGAAGACGTCGGCCTGTATACCTGTCGACAATTTAAAAACGAAATCCAACACGGAGGCGATCAACATATTTCTCTATTCATACTGGATGTGGCTGATGTCACCGGAGGAAACAGCGGGGACACAGAACGTACATTAAATTGCTCTCTATTTGTAAAGAATGAACAGCTATACTGTAGGAGTCATACACTGAGCTGGATACGTGAGGATGCTTCCCTGGTCAAGTCCATAAATGGGTGTTCTACCACTCTGACCGTCGACGGACACAACCTCGCCAAGAGGCTCAGATGTCAGGTGGCTGTCAGAGGAGAGGTAAAGGCATTCATTGATGTCCCTGGAATCACAGCGATGACAAAACAATCAATCGGCCCTACATCTAATCATGATTCCACAAGAATCGACTCCTCCATTCAACCACTTGTTGATACTACTAACTCCATCCAACCATCTGTTGATTCTACTAATAACTCCATCCAACCACCTGTTGATTCTACTACTAACTTCATCCAAACAACTGTTGATTCTACTACCAACTCCATCCAACCACCTCTTGAATCTACTACTAACTCCATCCAACCACCTGTTGATTCTGCTACCAATGCCATACAACCACCTGTTGATTCTACTACTAACTCCATCCAACGACCTGTTGATTCTACGACTAACTCCATCCACCCAATTGAGGATGGAGTTGATTCTCCGACTGACTCCATCCATCCAACTGATTCTACTACTGACACCTTCACCCATCCAGCTGTTGATTCTACTGACTCATTCATCCAACCAACTGATTTTACTGACTCCTTCATCCAAAAAACTTATTCTATTACTGACTCATTCATCCAACGACCTGATTCTACTACCGACGCCCTCATGCAACCAGTTGTTGATTCTACTGACTCATCCATCCAACAATCTGATTCTACTACAGACTCCTTCATCCAACAACCTGATTCTACTACAGACTCCTTCATCACACCAACTACTTTTACTACAGAATCCAACATCCAAGCAACTGTTTCTTCTACTGACTCCTTCATCCAACCAACTGTTTCTTCTTCTGACTCCTTCATCCAACCAACTGTTTCTTCTACTGACTCATTCACCCAACCAACTGATTCCACTACTGTCTCATTCATCCAACCAGCTGATTCTACTACTCAATCCAGCGTCCAAGCAACTGATTCTACTACTGACCCATTCATCCAAACAGCTGATCCTACCGATTCCTTCATTCATCCAACTGATTCTACCAACTCCTTCATCAATCCAACTGATTCTACTGACTCCTTCATCCAACCAACTGATTCTACTACCAACTCCAAATTCCAACCACTTGATTCTACTACTGGCCCTTTCATCCAATCAACTAATTCTACCAACTCCTTCATCGAACCAACAGATTCTACCAACTCCTTCATCGAACCAACAGATTCTACCAACTCCTTCATCGAACCAACTGATCCTACCAACTCCTTCATCGAACCAACTGATTCTACAATCAACTCCTTCATTCTACCAACTGATTCTACTGACTCCAACATCCAATCAACACAAGGTAGGGGAATCAAGTTCTAACTGACCTAACAAGTAGGGCCTGACATTTAACAGAGAACACAACATATTTAAAAAATAAAACAATATTTAGAACCAATAACTGACTCATGCAGATTATTCTGCTTATCAAGGAATAAGTATGGAGCTAGCATTATATATTCACTTATCATACCACTGAATACATTTGCTATAATCTACTAAATATACTAAAACTAAAATCAGATTTGTCTGATTAACCACTTAAGCCTGAATTATACTTTGTTGTACAATAACGGCATACAAAAACAGTGACAGTGATCATATTAGCTGATCTACAGGCTTGTAGATGCGCATATTTACATACAATTTTACATTTTAAACAGTCTATGTTCCATTGTAATCAAAACTTGAAATAATTTTGTGACAGTGAGTCATATTGCCCAGCCCTATAACTGACCCTTATTGCACATTATCTGCTGATTTGTAGATGTATGGTGTCAGTTTAGCAGTAATGCAATATGAAGTTCATAAAAAATCGTTTTAAGTACCACATTCCGTAATTTTAATCCACCAATCCAATCCTTTTACCTTTTAAATGTACCCATTATATTTTTTATTAACTTTCTTAAAAGTACATTTAATTTGTTTTGAAAAGTGATTTATCTTTAATTTATATAAAGACATGGTACACAATTGTGAGCACCCCAGTAGTGTAACAACCGACTCTAATGTCCTCTCCCCAGAACCACAAGGTAAGAAGGAAGTGGTGATCATCAAGGTGACGCCAGAGTCAGACAGGAAACGCCACGTCATAAGCGTGGTGGTGGCAGGGGTGACGGGGGCTGCGGTGCTGATAGCTGCCGCGCTGCTCGTCTTCTTTGTCAAGGGGAAGAGCACCACCCACCATGTCTCCTTGGCTTTAACCAATCAGAGGAGCAACAGAGCAACAGCAACACGGTAGGCTAGTCCCCATTCGCTGTTGTCTGGAAGGAATCTCCTACAGCATGTGTATTCGTTTAGAATGCCAAAAAGCCAAACATAGGTGTAGTTTTTATTATTTTGTGTGACAAGTTATAATGATGTAAACTGTCTCACGATCATCTCGACAGCCCTACAGAAAGGCACCCTAGTCAATCTGCCGTTCAAATCAATTCTGATGATGATGATGATGGTCTGATCTACTCATCAATCGTGCACACCAATCAGACGAAGGCTGCTGTGAGAGGAGCCAGGAGAACACAGAATGAAGACGACGATGATAATGTGATCTATGCTACCGTCAAATATGGCTCTTTAAACGACCTCTATGCCAAGGTCAACAAAGCCCCCAAAAAATGACATGTTTGTGTGCACATAACTATAATGTCCTTTTATGGTCGCCAAAACAATTACAGCATTCTATTATCATCTCGTATCAAATTCTACCTTCTTTGTAGTGTATATCGGTGTGGATTCATTGACTATACTGTGTATTTGTGCATAGATATCATGTACTGTATTAATTATCATAAGTGTAAATTTATCGTAAGTGTAAATGAATTGTTAAAAAGGATGCTTTACAAATAAATGTATTTATTACATGGCTTGAATGAATGCTCCAATCAGACGCTCCAGCCAGCATTCTGGTCATGTGAGCGGTAACATATTACACTATAATTCACCGCTCCGCTCTATATTGGACCGCTGCATAATCAAGGTCGCCAACGTCCAAACAGCTGTATTCATATCAATCCGCGGTACGCTCCGCATTTAGTTCCAGCACACCATTTGGTTAGCTACATATTTGGTTGTTTACATGCCGTTGCCATTCAGCCTGAATTTAGTCTGGGGACCACCTGGAATCCTCTCAACTCGGACCATTGGTTGAAAACCACTGACGTAAGCCATGTAATAAGCGGGATAACACCCTTCGAACCGGTGATTTGTTTCCTAACTAACTGACCTCGGCTGGTTCGTCGGGTGTTATCCCTTACTTAATTGTAGTATTTCAATTGAAATAACAACGTTTATCTTCCATTTGTTTAAATGTGCCATCCTATAAACATCTAATGGCTGACTGCCCGCTAGATATTTTATATATTTTACAATATAAAGCCTACCATAGAATATACTGGAGAATGATATTATATATCTGTCACCTCTTCCACTAGTTCTAATCTGGATGATGTCATTATGATGACAACAGACCAGTATTATTTCATTCAGAGTTTGCAGAAATATTAAATCATAGAATGGGCACAGGGCTGGAACCTCTTATGTCTTTTTTTTCTTTTTTTTTACCTTTTTTCATACATTTCATGAATTCCTTACTTTCTTTTTTCCACCATACGTTGTTTATTTTTATATAAACAAAGAAACAGTACAAACTTTAGCTTAGAACACAGCATGAATGTTTTCTTTGGGTCAACTCACCATTTGTTATAATGGCACTGGTCGCTGCTGGCACTTTGAACTGCAAAAAGCAAAAAGAAGCAAACAAACGGTCACAAATAAAATAAATGAGCTTCTTCATGAGACTATTTGCTTGAAATATTAGGAGATTGGTCATACCAAGCACACAGAACAAGAACAGATTTACTGGATTCAGAGGTCGTCGTATCCAAGCTTTCAAAATATATTTTCCACGTTGCTGTTCAGAAGTATAAAGCTGGCAATTCTAGCTGTGCATCACTAAAACTCAGTCTCACAAAGTTAAACCTAGTTCTACGCAATAAGTTGGACAATGTTTCTTTAAAAGCACCCCCATATAGCTTTCCTATTCTACTGTGGAACCCAAATACGTACAGTGCTGACATTTTACCTTTTACCTTTGAGCCAATAGAGCCAGCATGAATTGTATCTTGACCATCAGATCAAATAAGTGAGACAAGATACAACCATCTCAATTGTAAGTTATATTCTATTATAATTGGGCCACTTTAACCATACAAATCTGAACACACCTTATGGTACATTAATGCCTGAAAAGGGGGTCAGAATTAGCATTGGCTTAAATTCATATTTAATTGTATTTATTTTTATTATTATTATTATTATTTTTTTCAGATGACCAAAAAACTCTTGAGATGATAGAATAGAACCTTCTGAAAGTTTCATGGGCAAAGATAAACAACTGTAAAATATAAATAATTATATTAAAAATTATATTAAAAAATTAAAACAGAATTATATCCCTTTAAAACATGGGCACGGCAGGAGCAGCTTTAATGTAAACTGTATGTGTAAGTATTCTGCTGTCAAATTATTGGTGCTGAAAGTATTACTTGGTTCCAGTGTTGGGGAATATTACTTAGGAAAGAAATACATTACTTATTACTTATTACCCCTTTAGAAAAGTAATATTACACTACTTATTACTTGGATGCAAAAGTAATATGTAGTGTATTACATATTACTTTTTTATATTACTTTTGCACCCAGATACCTGAAAAAAGGAAAGTAGCTACTGTACAACTACACAATCTGTCAGCTTCTTTTAGAGCTGAATCTAATTGTTTTGAATATGAAAAATAATAACAAGAGTCACCAATCAGCCAACCATGCTGTGTCAATTGGGTGACTGTAGCTCTCTGGTGGAGTTGTTGCCCCCACCACCCGACTATGGATAAGCAGGTGAAGATGGATGGATGTATTTAGATAAATGTATTTAGATAGACAAATACAGACATCCTGCCCTAGAAAAATACTAACATATATTAACATTTATATGGCACACATGATTAATGTGGTTACAGTTCCTGTCTATCAACTAGGTTTCAATGCAACAATAAAAGGTATGATAAACATACATAAGCATAAAATCTTTTTACTTTAATATTGAGTATATGAGGGCTTATAGCTCCAGTGGCTTAATTGATGATACCGTGCAAACAGACTGGCATCGCGTAATCAGAACAGCTGTGCATGGGAAATCCCCAGACAGTGTGCGCTGTGTGTGCCGTGGTTATATGACATTTCCACCATCTATGTAAGGGATAACACCCGACGAACACCCTAACTAACTGACCTCGGCTGCGCCTCGGTCAGTTAATAGGAAACAAATCACCCGAAGGGTGTTATCCCGCTTATTACATGGCTTACGTCAGTGGTTTTCAACCAGTGGTCCGAGGACCACCAGTGGTCCTTGAGAGGGTGACGGCAACGGCATGTAAACAACCAAATACGTAGCTAACCAAATGGACCCGCTAACAGCGTGCTGGAACTAAATGCAGAAGCGCAGCGTGGATTGATATGAACACAGCTGTTTGCACTTTGGGGAACTTGTTTATGCAGCGGTCAAATATAGCGCGGAGCGGTGATTATAGTGTATTATGTGACCGCTCACATGACCAGAACGCTGGCTTCTGATTGGAGCATTCATTCAAGCCATGTAATAATGTGTTATAAACGCATATTATAAACGCATGCCTTATATAGCAAATGAAAATATCCTTGGATATACTTGGACCACAGTTGGAATTATTGCAATCGGGTGAGCATGGCCTGAGAGTTTTTAGATTGGAATCTCAACAGAATCTCCGGAAGGTAAGAGCAGTGTAGAACAGTAGCGCCAACTCCGTTCTCTTTAAAGGGCCTGTCCAAGGGCAGCTCTTCTTCATAGACTTTTGAGACTATTGAGAATCGGGACAACATGCAGCACAAACGGCTCTCGATCGCTCAGTTTCTGCTCAATGTCGCAGCTTTGACGCTAGAGGTCTGCCTAATAATAATACCGCTGCTCTTTTTTCCGATCAAACTAAAGTGGCATTAGCTCATCTCCCTTCCCCAACGCAATACTGTTGAACGCAGCAGCATGACAAAAGTAACAAAGTAATAGGAGGTAGTGTCGTTACACTACTCGTTACCTAAAAAAGTAGTAATATTACTCGTTACTCGTTACCCCCAACCCTACTTGGTTATTGATGTTTAAAGTACCGGTAGTGCAGTCTCATCTGGAGTTGTGTGATCCGACAGCTCATTTCACACACCAGTGTCCTGCGTTTGAGCTGGACTCAAAATTTCACATTTGAGAACATCGTCAGTGAAAAGCAACAGAAGTGTCATTTTAGGCAAATAATTTAAATGTATATTGAAACTTGCAGATTTGCAAGCCCACCACTCGACATATTATGCTGTTATAAATTGACTATATTTGCTATTCAAAACACGGCTGAGTACAGTGCAGTATTTGCATCCCACTACAACCAGGTCAGATTTAGATACCATACCAGATGGGGGAATATTGACACTGCTATTGACAATGTATTTCTCACATTGAATGTCTAAGTATGTATCCATGTCCAAGGTTACTATACAGACCAGGGGTCGACATTATAATTGGCCCGATGGCCCGAAACGGGTTTGAAAACACGTTCGGACCACCAGATGGTGCCCTATACTGGCCCGATGGGGCCAGTGGTAAAATGCCTCCTAAAAATAAATTAATATACATATATTGTATTATTATTTTTATTTCACAATATATTGGTCTTGTTTTGTAATTGTTTAAGTTTTATTTATATTTCGTTTATTAGCACAAAAATATTTTAGGCATTCTGCATTGTATAAGGGTCAGCTTGCTGAATGGTCTACTGGTTTTGACCCCCATGAAAAGAGTGCTGTTAACTTGAATGCATTTAATGCACAGCTCTGATCAGCATTAATAGATGGTGGTCTTTTTTGCCGACTATGGGGATCGATTACCTGGGCCAGTGGTTACAGTTGTGGGGCCAGCGATTCTTAAAAGCCACTGGCCCGAAGGGCCAGTGGCAAATTTCCCTTAATGTCTACCCCTGCAGACAGACGGACATACTCCCCACAATGCCTTCAGCCTGGTAGGGAGTAAGTGTGTGTGTGTGTGTGTGTGTGTGTGTGTGTGTGTGTGTGTGTGTGTGTGTGTGTGTGTGTGTGTGTGTGTGTGCGTGTGTGTGCGTGTGTGTGTGCGCAATGCTATTTTACATATACCTGCATCGATCTGCAAGAAATGTTGCATGTACACTCCTTAGAGGACAAAGGTGAATCTTTGACCTGTATTCTTCATTTCACCAGTTTATAGTGCCACCAGGAGATTTTTTTGAAAAACACATTTCTTCATTTTACCCTTCCAAATTCTGTCCCAAAATCCTGCAATTTGTTACACACTATCTCTACAGTCATGTGCTCATGAGGGGTGCACTGCATTCCATATTTCATATTTCACCATAATGCCTATACAGTAATTCGCTTTCAATGTTTGCAAGACTGCAGTTAATTGATGTGTCGAATGAGACTTCACACCTGCCAAAACGCAGTAAATCTTTTTGGTGTGAACCCCCATGGCAGCCACGTCAGATTTAATTAACTTTTTTCACACAAAACATTAAAAACTCAAGTAGTAGTCTAGTAGTGATCTTATCTATATTGTGTCTACATCCGATTGCTCTTCAAGTGGCGATTTTATTTCATGTATTGTACCAACCAGCATGACCAAGCCTCAACTATTTATCGAACTACATCCTCAAGCAATAGCATGGTATTGATCTGGCTGGGGGAAATAAACCTTGGCGTATCACCCGAAATGAAGATTTTTCTCTGACACGCCAACTGGAGGCCCTGCGGGCACAGTGCCAGCCAGGATGGAATTATATATACATTTTGTATATATAAATACTGTGAGTCCATACATGAATATTCATCCCTGCCTCAGTCACTCACCTCTTCTTCACAGTCAAACAACGTGTTCATGTAAATTCTACGCATTTAATCATACCTCTTAACAGATCCATTTGGTTCCATTTTATACATGAAATCTGAGGATTTTACAGAGTATTGTAGATCTGCATAATGTTCATGAATGTAAGAACATAAAATAACCCTTACCTCCTCGGCAGCAAACTTCAGTACTGCAGTGAATGGTGTGCTGTCTGGGACACTGAGGCTGCAATAACAAACAATGCAAAAATGATGATTTCAGCACTCTATATCATTTTGTATAACCAAAAACTCTCTTATTTTGCTTGAATGACTGAATCAATTTAGTTAGCAATAAAAAGTAAGAGCACATCAGCACTTCTATGACATTTTGTAGATACAGTATCACCAGGGATAAAAACAAAGTCATTAGGCTTATATCCCTTGTAGTTCTCTATGGCACTGTTTCAATAGCAGTATGTTGGGACATATTTGTTTCTTTTTCTGCAATTTTGGCAGGCATTGTTGGGGTCTCGTAAACCACTGTTTTATGTCTGGCACCAATTCTCAGACATTTTAGTGTCAAGGACCTCAAAGGAATTTATATGTATTAGACCCACTTCATTACTGCTTGATGTGCTTAGATTTGCTAAGATTAAAATAATGACATCTGTAGCATAAACCATAGCAAATCCTTCACAATACACCTACTGATTAAACTGAATCCCATGTCAGGTAACTAACCACTTACGGACAACTCATTATGATCCACATTCACAATGAAACCATGCCTGTGTGTGTTTGTTACTAGTGACCCAGGCATAACTTGTGCGCAGTCATGTCACAGTACCAAGTGTCAATTCAATCGGAGCAATGAACATACAAAAAGAAACATCTTCAGGGAATACTCACTGTGGCTCTGTGACTAAACTACTAAAGTATTCTGCACATTATACGCTAATAATTATGTCAGACAGCCTGGTCAGTCAATTATCATAATGAGACTTTAGGTGCATCAAGCAATTTAACTCAAACAACCTTCCAGATCTGTGTACAAGCTTGGCTGCGGAATCTTAAACTAGGTGGAGGACCTTTATGTCCAGTAAAGCTGTAGTGCTCCAATACAATATGTCTTCCTATAACAACCCTTCACATCTTGGTCGTGTTTTATATTCTTTGTGCATGACAGTGAGCTGCACTATTGATTCAACTGTACATCTAAGCATAGTATTGATTTTGGGAGAGCTGAGTTGTCAATTCACCCATCGGTTGATGCTTAATAGATGGCAAGGTTAACAGGTCTCACCTCTGCAGTGTGGTGGTGATTTGTGTATTGTTGTTTACAGAAAGGCAGATAAAAATGCAGTTAAAGTAAGTATTTCTTCTTTATTACAAACATGACAACATTTCAATCCGCTGTTTCTCTCCTTCAGGTCACTTTAGGAGTGGGTCACAGTGGGGGTGATGGACAATGGGGTATATCGCTATAAGAAAGTCAGCAGGGGTGTAATACGTGTACATGCAACCTGAAGAAGATCCACTGCAGATCAAAACTATGTATTTTTTGCAATAAAGAAGACATTATTTTATCTTGCTTTGATGTGCCGTCTCCTTTTTTAATGGACATTTAACCCTGTTTTTATGCAGCAGGTGGCTACAGCCTCTGTCGTGATGGCCTGTTAATGACATTTAGAAGATTTAGAAGACTTTCCTGAGTGTCTTTCCGTGTGTAATAGTGGTTTTAGATTATTATATTTATTACCGGTAGATCATATTTTTGCAGTGAGCCCAGTGTCTCTGATGTCATTGACACTACTCCCTGGACTAGACATTGCCTCAGTAAATGCTCAAATATCCTCCAGGATGAAGTGATTTTAGAGTTTTCATGGCAGTGTAGTTTTTTAAGGCTTTACCCTATATCATACATACTACAGGGAGAAGCCTTAAAAAACTGCACTGCGGTGAAAACGCTTCACCTAAACTCACTTCACCCTGGAGTATGTAAGAGCCTTAAGACAGCCCCCTCCATCCACAAGGAGGTGCAATGCACCAAATCAGAGACACATTACATGCATTACTTCCAGGAAAGTGTTCTAAAGCTTCCATTTCCATTTTTTCGTAAAAGGGATGAAATGTGTCTTTAACTGAAGAAGTTAAAGACAAAGAAGTAAGTACAGTAAAATCAACCTAACAGCTGAAAGCAGTGCTGCCCCTTTATGGCCAAATTGACAGGAATTTCAGTTATAGACTGAGGGTTGTTTATCTAAACAATAGATTTTAACTTTAATTTCTCAAAGATAAGAATTCCTCTTTTGGCGAAGAGAGCTTTTGAATTCAGTTTTGTTTCCCATGAAAGATATACAGACTGTTAATCTGTTTCAAAGAGGACACAATGTGGCAACTAGAAACAAAGCCTCATACGGCAATCAGCATCTTGTTTGGAATATTTGCTTCTAGAGAGACGTTAGATATCTCATAAGGTAAAAATATATATATATTTTGTTTTATTTTTTGTTTTTATTTTGTTTTATTTTTTCAGTTTAACACTAGGATGGGGGGCTTTCAGAGTAAGAGGCATGGCTGTGCTGGCACTAACTTCCATTTTAATTAATCAAGGGATCGAATATGTTAACCATATGTTAATAAGCAAGCATACCCACATGACACATTATTATAGTAATTGTACCATTTAGAGCTAAAGGCGGTAGTAAACTACAAGCATATGCTCTCAAATGTTAAATAATTTGATATTCGTGAAGCCAATCATGAGACAGAATCATGCTTGTATTATAGCAGCAATCATGTGCAACTTGTTTTAGTCAGCAGTATTTTCTTGTAACTCTGGAAGGCCCAGTGTTGTCTTTTGTCAACACTTAATTAATTATGTATTTATTTATTTTTCACATAAACATCATGATGTTCATTTAGTCTTTCAGTGGCCTTGGTCATGATATTTGCATAGTAATACTCCGCTACAGAGAATGGAATTAACACAATTAAAAAATCTCTTGACTTTTTAACCTTTGACCTCAGGTGTTATGGAAGGCACTACTAGTACTACGGGTGAATGTTAAAACAGACCATGTGAACCCAATAGGTTTTATATTTAAAAACATTTTCAAATCTCCTATAATAGCAATTATAGGATATAGTTGTGCAATAGTACAAACCCAATTCCGAAATAGTTGAGACGTTGTGTAAAATGTAAATAAAAATAGAATACAATGACTTACAAATCCAGTTCAACTATTCAGTTGAATACACTACAAAGACAAGACATTTAATGCTCAAACTGATAAACATTATTGCTTTTGCGCAAATATTTGCTCATTTTAAATTTGATCCCTGCAACAAATTTCAAAAAAGTTGGGACTTGGAAACAAAAGAGTGGGAAAGTTGATGAATGCACAAAAAACAACAACAAATAACCTGTTTGGAACATTCAACAGGTGAGCAGTTTAATTGTAAACGGGTTAAGTGTTGATTGGGTGTAACAGAAGCATTGCGGTAGTTCACAATCAAAGATGGGGCGAGGTTCACCACTTTGTGAACAATTCTGTGATAAAATTGTCAGACTGTTTAAGAACAATGTTTCTCAACATTCAATTGCAAGGAATTTAGGAATTTGAAGAACTTTGTACACGAAAGCGGCAAGGCCGAAAACCAAGACTGAATGCATGTGAGGGGGTGTGTTAGTGGCCATGGCATGGGCAACTTACACATCTGTGACGGCCACCATGGATGCTGAAAGGCACATCCAGGTTTTGGAGCAAGTTTGGAAGTTAGGATGGATGCTATCCAAGCCGCATCTTAATTCAGGGATTCCCTGATTATTTCACCGAGACAATGCCAAGCTGCACATTCTGCAGGTGATACAACAGCAAGACTTCATAGTAAAAGAGTACATCTACCAGACTGTCCTGCCTGCAGTCCAGACCGTCACCAATTGAAAGTGTATGGAGCATTATGAATTGCAAATTATGACATTCGGCCCCCGAAATGTTGAACAACTTAAGTCAAGTAAGCAAGAAGTCAAGTAAGCAAGAATGGTAAAGAATTCCATCTACAAACCTTCAAAAAATAGTGTCCTCAGTTCCCAAACATTTGAGTATTTTTAGGAGGAAAGGTTATGTAACAGTCGTAAAGATACCCCCATCCCAACTTTTTTGGTACGTGTTGCAGGGATCAAATTAAAAAAGATTGTATATAAAACCACAATAAAGTTTATCAGTTGGAACATTAAGTATCTTGTCTTTATAGTGTATTCAACTAAATATAGGTTGAAGATGATTTTTAAATATTTGTAGGTATTCCATTTTTATTAACATTTTTCACGACGTCCCAACTTTTTCAGAATTGGGGTTGTACATTACATTGACTATACAACGTTCTGTTTTCATGTTGGATTAATTATAATAATGGTAAAATGGTAAAAATAGTGTCCTTATGCACCAAATTCACACACAAATGGTGGAAGAAACCAAGCAAGGTACTGTACTGACCAGGGACACACAAGCACTAATGTTCGAACAATCCAGCCGAACATTATCTATACATACTGTATATTATGACTACTGTGTAAGTGTAAGCCATGTCTCACATGACGCTCGTACTGTTTCAGGGCTACTGTAAGTCCAGCTGGTATTGTGCATATCGGTTTCATAATAGCTAATCATTCTCGTTTGTAGCTATAGTTTGTAGCTATATTCTTGTTTGAAGCTATAGTTTAAAATAAGGCATTGGCAATAAATATGTTTGCACATTATTATTGTATATTTTACGCAGTGCAGCCTTTGATGATGATGATGATGATGATGTAGCAGATGGCTACTATTATCGGCACGGCTGTCCTCTCTTACATGATCGCTGTTTCGCCACATCTGCATTTAAGTTCAATTAAAGACACAATTCCAGAGCTCTGTGCTAGACTCACCAAGACATCAAGTATAACGTTAGGTGTATTTGTTTATGCGCACATCAATCACCATGTTAAACGCTGATCTGTCATTGCATTACTTACACTTTGTATGGAAGCCGAGGGTCCGACGTCAACGTGATTTTAAACGTGACTTTAGACCTGGAGACGAAAAACGGAAAAGACGGTTAATGTCAGCTCACTGTTTACTCGACAACGGTGCGGTTTATTTTCAGTGACATGTCAAGAAAAAGCTAATAAACTCACATCTTTGAGGCGAGGCGTTTTCTTTTGCAGTGTGTTGTGTGTATGCGGCGGACCCGGAAGACCGAAGGACCCCGATGAGGACCCCAATGTACACGTCATCTGTCAGAGTAGACATTGGGGTTAATTTTTACCTCCTTGTTCTAATTCTTGATAATATAATGATATTTTCCAAATATATGGCGAGCTTGTTATTTCTACTGAATATACGCGGGGGATTTAACTATTCATATATTCACGTCTCCCTACCCACCAGACAGGCATTATTTATAGGCGCCTGCCAGTTACCGTAAAGGACGAGAGCAAGCGCATTGGGCTATTGATATTGTAGTTTTTTATGGAATTTCCTATCAACAGCTTGGAGATTTACCTGTAGGCCTATACCAGGGGTTTTCAACCTTTTTGACTCCAGGGACCACCATTTATTCAGCATTTGAGCCACGGACCGTGTTGGGACATGTGCACTACATAACTTAATATATTACATAATATATTACCAAAATGCAGTAACTTGTAATATAAATATATTACTGAACAAAAAACAGCTAATATATTGTACTTTTCTTTCTGCATTACTGCATTACTTTCAATATTACTTACTGTCAATCTGTCTCGTTGAAAATGTTCTTGTGAAATTATCTTGACAACTGCAGAAGTTAAATAATTACTTATTTTCTATCATTTGTCATCGAATTATTCATTCAGGAGTGACATTTGTTCAAGTTGATTTCATATGGATTTGTCCAGATAGGCAAGTGCGCTTGCTTTATTGTAGGTATGCCACTGGTCTACGCAATATTTGATTAATAGTGACACTAAATATTAAAATATTTATTTTGTAAAAGGTTTTTTCAAAGTAATATGTAATAGTAATATTAATATATTACGCTTGCTCAGACAGTAATATTGTAATATAATATATTGCTTTAAAATGAAGGTAATAATTAATAAGTAATATATTAACAAGGTAAAGTAATATTCCCAACACTGGCCACGGACCACCATTTGATTACATTTTCACACCAAAGACCTAAATTTAAAGAATTCTTTTGGTTTTGTCCACAATTCCAGGCTGTATTTGCCAACAAAACTTCTTAATTAAGTGGTGCTAATTCAGATGATGAATATTTTAACTCTTGGGAGTGTAAAAATGGACCCTTGCGGGTCCATTTGGTTTCATTTTTACATTCTCAAGTTACACCTGGGTAACCAACTTTCCATCATTTAGCCTGGGGACCACCTGGAACCTTCTCAGGGACCACTGGTGGTCCCCGGACCACCTGTTGAAAACCCCTGGCCTATACCTTTACAGTACTTTTCAACCACAGTCAATCAATCAATCAATCAATCAATCAATCAATCAAAACTTTATTTGCATAGCACATTTAATAGGAAAAAGTGCAGCACAGTGTGCTTCCCAGATTACAAGAGAAACAAGAAAAAAAGACAATAGGGGGAAAAACACTATGGGTGGCATAGACAGTATAATAACTCAATACAAGTAACAACCTCACTTTAAAGTGTCAAGTCTTTTAGCTACAGCACAGCTTCAGCTACAGTAAATATTCAATGTGTAAATCAGTGGTTCCCACATGGTTCCCATAGTGCACAGCAAAATGATAGTTTGTAACCAAATGGACATGGAAGAGAGAGGAGAGATAGCTAGAAAGCAGAGAAAGTTGCACACTTGCCCGATCGGGCAACCAGGTAGCAGTGTTCACTTGCCCCACCATTTTTTTACTTGCCCCGGGCAAGCGGGCAAGTGTTAGTGTCAAGCCCTGAAAAAGAATTGCCCACCCTGCCATAAAGTATTTCTACTTTTTCACAATAGATGTTTTGTTATCAGTGAACCAGGTGGAGTACAGGTTGCTGCACATTACTGTCCCCTCTGGTCAGATTGTTCCATTGCATTGCCTTTGTCACCAATATGTTGCATGCATAGAATCTGACCAGCGGCAACATGGCGACGAAAACTGTCTGACAAAAGCAGTGATTTAAGTGCTCTGTTCAAATTACGAGTTGGATTTTCTCGGCCGTACATAATGTTAGCCTAGTTAAACGTTCATATGGTCCTTCACTGCTTGGATTACATGTGCAGAAACGGGTAAGAATCGTGTATTGTGGAAACCATGCGCCGTGTCTGAACGGCGATTTCAAAGCCTTCCATGAGTAGCCTCGACACCCAGGCTTTCATTTTCGTCCGCCTTGCGCGAAAACGGAAAGCCTGGACTAACGCGCGTTGGAAAGTGGCCTTGAGGGGGGTGTCAACCTTCCGGGGTGGGCGTCGCTCTAAATGATGTGACGTAGAACAGCAGTGGACGGGCGTGGGAGGGGCCGGAGATGACGACACGTTAGTGAGATCAAATCAGAGCGCAGCACTTCCGCCGTGTGGATCCCACAACACCCCCGCCCCCCAAGGCCAAAATCATTGAGGGCTAGACCAGGCTATTCCATGAGTGACCTCATCTCTGAGCTACAGTCTACAGAGTGAGCGTCGAACGTACTGGGGCTACTGGCTACCTTAGGTGTTGCAGCAATTCCAAGTGTCAGATCACAACAAGTTGTGTCTCAATGCAGTAGAAATGCATACAGTAGAAAACACAAGAAGAAAGCAACATTGAGACACAAGAATCCAAAATAAATTGAGTATTCTGCAAGCCCACACTCTTTTTCAAGTCATTTCCATACAGTGGCCCACTGGAGAGCTTGAAAAGGCCATCCATTCGTCATGACATTTTATTACTGACCGTAGATGAAGTTGTCCAGGGGAAAAATGACCTCATTTCACCCCTGTTAACACCGGCCTTAGATGTGACTGATGTGCATGTCTTCTAGGGCTGAAAGATGTCTCGCAGCCACTTGTTTTTTTGCTGAATAATAACAAGACTTTTGAAGTGTAATCATAGAAAAGCCTGCCGTGTGCACTCACTGTACTTGCTCATGCCTTAATAGGCGGCCCCCTCATGTGCCTCTAATACCAGGGCGAGTGGGAGTTATGATTGGATTGAAAGCCCATGCATGGCTCCCTGCTATTAAACGCAACCAGCCAACATTGAAATGGAAGGCCATGAGGTCAGTCGTATGCATAAAGTATGCTGTGGAGAATAATACAACTCATCACTGTAGCACACCTGAGTGATGTGTGATATTCATGAGAGGCACAGTCAGTAGTGCTGCTGCCTCACAGCTAGAAGGTCCTGGGCTCAATTGACACTGTGGATGATCATGTGGCAGCATGTCTCCTCCTCTGCGTCATCAGTGCCCATGTACCCGGGGTGATGTTGGCTCTTCTGTGTGGAGTTTGCATGTTCCCCACATGCCCCTAGACTCACTGTATGTAGTTTAGTTAAAGGGGAAAGAAAAAGGTTGGAATAATCCTTCCATGTGCTACATCCAACCAGTGATAATTGTCCCTGTCCCTGGCAAAAGATGGACTTGCGGGTGGCTGACAAGAACAAGAACAAAAAGATTACATCCATGCTTCAAATTTGAATCTTGAAAAAAAAAAAAGCAATTTTGGAAACATGAAAATTCACAGATACCATACACAATAAGAATCTTTATTCTTCACTTCACTTCTGTGATGGTAATGTAGTGCTGTCAATTTAACCTCTTCCCACGTCCTTCACCAATGTTTTGACGTTTTCTGTTTTTGGGTTCATGTCCATCATGGGAATGGTCAGTGTTTTAATTAGATAATGTGTCCACTGCCAGAATGTCTGCTCCTGCCATTAGCCGTGGTTAGAGGAGTCCGTCATACTCGTTAACAAACCACACTCCCTCCTGTGTAATTGGCTTATAATGTGTGCCCTGTGCTTTCAAATGACCACACTGCATTCTGCGCACACACACACACACACACACACACACACACACACACACACACACACACACACACACACACACACACACACACACACACACACACACACACACACACACACACTATATGAACCTAGATTACTGAGGCACTATACACTGTTGCATTTACATTGTTCTATGCATTTTGTAGTATTAACAAGGATTAACTTGTGTCCTTGCTTACTTACACTAAATTGCTCCGGATTAAGATTGTCTGCTGAATTTCAAAAATGAAATTGTCATTGCAATTGTAAATTGGATAAAATAAGAAAGCAAACATTACGTATCAATTGTAAAGACCTGTTTGAAGGCTCAGGGGTATTCATTCCGATAGTTGCCTGATTTGCATAATCCCCATGATACTTGAATGTAATTAAATTTGAGTCTGTGAATAAGAGTCAGGGATGTGTCAACAGAGAGAGAGTCTGTATGTAAAGCATCAAAGCAGCTTTAACCATATAGTGTATTTTAACATGAACCAATGGAGCGCAGACAATTGACAGCCTCAGGAGAGGTGAAATAATTTTGCAACCGCGACCAACAGTCCCAAAATGACTGCCTTCCCATGTCAAAAGACGCCACCTTCCACATCCATAATGGGTTGTACTTATGAGCAGGCATAGTAGATTTCTGGTTTTGTAGCATGCAATTGTAGTACAGAACAAAGAAGGTGTGCCTTCTCTAACTTTGAGAGCAGAACTTGCCAGATTGACCTGGTCACGCTTGAACCATGCCGCACACGTCACGACCGCCGACTACTTGCGATGGACAGACTTTGTTTCCTGAACTCCATTATTAGTCAATGAGAGCCGCCGATTCTGGCGATAGCAGGCGAGCATGCCATGGTCAAAAGTGGGCGGGGCTAGGGTTAGTAATCCTGACCTATAAACTACAAGCACTTGCAACTTAAAGCCGCAACCGTGACTAGTAAAGTATAGTCTACACCAGGTCGAGACCTGGTCTATAGACTTGCGCAGTGACGTCACCAGCCCTGTTCCACTAGTGGATTCCTCATTCATTTTCCTCATAGACTTTTCGAAAATGGTTAATAAAAACACGATTGCGCCGCGGCCAAAGCCAACTCGGGTCGTGACAAATCACGACAACAAACACAATATCGTCATATAATATATAATTAGTAAGAAGTAGAAAACGGCATGATACAAGACTTTTTGTTTCGTTTTTCATCTTAGAAATGATTTGATTGTCCCAAAAGTTTGTGTGTGTCATCATGATTCGTCACGACTCGAGTTGGCTTTGTCCGCGGCGTAATCGTCTTTATATAAATTATTTTCGAAAAGTCTATGAGAAAAATGAATGGGGAATCCATTTCTGGAACAGAGGCGGTAATGTTACTGCGCAGGTCTATAGTCGTGGTTGGATCTCGCTGTCTCTCTATACAGTAGTTCTATTGAGCTTAGGGTTAGGGTTAGTTTAGGCTGTCAATCACTGGGACTGAACAATCACAGTGTGTCCTTGCACAACTCGGATATGTTTCGGAATGACCCATCAAGGACAGCCCAGAATTTACATAAAGGCTGTTTTGTTTGTCCACCACAATATTGACAAATTTGGCAACAGTGAATGTTGGGCATTCCCATGTTGGGCGTGCACATGGTATTACTCGTGGCTCCCAGCTTTACGCTCCTAGTACCTGCATAGGATGTTTATCATGCATTACCCTGGCTGTTATTTTGACTGACAGGTAGGTCATTATGCTAGGAGTACCAACTTCAGAATAAATATATTGCACTCACCCATTCACACACCTTTATGCACTGATTGCGGAAGAAACCATGCAAAGCACTAATTACACATCAGTGCAATTTGGGCTTCAGTGTCTTGCCCAAGGACTCTTCAGTATGTACAAACATAGTCAAGAGGAGTCGGGATTTGAACCTCCGGCGCATGGATCACCCTGCATGAGCCACAGCCACCCCAGAAGTAAACAACTTTTACGAGACACAATTGCCAACCTGTTGTATATATCATTTGAAACAACCAGATAAAAAGACCCGGAAACCTCTAATGATGCATGACAGAGTCATTTCAGCATGGGTGCTTGTACAGCATGCGTTAGGAAATGGAATCCGGAGAAATAAGATACTCTCACACAGCATGTGAAATGAACTGGATGTCTCCATCCATTAGTCTAAAAGAATGCATAATAGTTTCAAGAAGCGATAAAACGGTCGAGGCCCAGCAATAAGAAAAAAATCAGACCTCTCCTTATTGCTCTTGTGCGCGCACACGTGTGTGTGTGTGTGTGTGTGTGTGTGTGTGTGTGTGTGTGTGTGTGTGTGTGTGTGTGTGTGTGTGTGTGTGTGTGCGTGTGCATGTGCGTGTGCGTGTGTGTGTGTGTGTGTGTGTGTGATGCTGTCATCACAGTACATACCATACAGTACAATACAGTACAGTACATACAATACAACTACAGTGTATGGTGTAGTACAGTACATGTGGTATTACTATTACAGTGAGTACAGTACCACACTACTCAGTTCAGAGTTCAGACAGGCCTAATGCTTTTATGTCCTGGTCGTGGACTCCTCCTGTCTCATGATGGCACTAATTGATCACGAGTTCTGCAGACTGGGATGCAGTTCTCCTAAAAGGGATTAAGAACCTCATGCCCATTTAATGAGGAACATGTTGTTCCATGTTAGTTCTACTCCTCCTCTGAGACCCAAATAAAAACACTATACCAGAGGTGGTCATTTTTGGCTTAGCAACACTGGAGTAAGAACATCTGAAAAATGTCTTATCAACGTGTGTTGGTGATGGTGATCTTGGTGGTCTTTTCACTTCATAGTAAGTGGCTTATTTTGTCCTGTATGTTCTTCTGCTCATCTGGTTGATTTGTATGCTCTAGTCTAGTGGTTGGTAAATTAATTATATTTTTGGTATAGCTATATGGTCACTCTCAGTTTGAACTGTTGCCGTCAGGCAGACGGTACAGAGCAATTAAGTCGAGAACAAGCAGGTTTAGCAACAGCTTCTATCCTGCAGCAGTAGCTGCTCTAAATGATGAGGATAGGAAACGCTAGTGTTTCATTGCTGCATGTTTTTGCTGTTTTCTTGGTCTTACAGTACATGGAATATGGGCTTGTGCAATAATACTGTGTAGTATGTGGGATATAGGGATTGTGCAATAACAGGAGTTGCTGTTGTGTGTTTTGTTCTATCTATCTATCTATCTATCTATCTATCTATCTATCTATCTATCTATCTATCTATCTATCTATCTATCTATCTATCTATCTATCTATCTATCTATCTGTCTATCTATATGGGGGGAAACAATGAAGATAACACGTTTTACTCTGTATTCCAGTTATTGAAAATGAGGCTGCAGCCGTCCCATGGTCTTGCCCGAATGTGAGTGGAGTGTGTAGGAAGAAAATGTGCCTTCCGACAGAAATGATCTTTGGACCTATGGGCTGTGGAAAGGGATTCTTGTAAGTTCTGTTACACATAGTTTTTGTCTGTCTGTCTGTCTGTCCCTCTCTGACCAGTTCAGTTTAGATTTAGAAGATTCAGTTTTAGTCAATGAAACAGACCTCAAAAATTGGAAGATTAATTAATACTTATTTTAAATTGTTTATAGGATCTATAAAGTAAAATTTTTTATGATAACAGTAGTAGGTTTCTCACATTTTTCTTTTTTTTTTTTTTTGCATATTTTCCTATAAAATGCCTAATTTGTAATATATATATACAGTATATATATAACCTGGGAGGTTTCATGGCAATATACATTTAATATAGGTATGCTTTTGCACACTAAATTCATAATTTAATATTACAATTTTGGAGCTGGCTCATGGACATGGACTAAGAACTAGGAACCCCACCCACACACATGCGTGCGCACACACATCCCTCTCTCTCTCACACACACACGTTAGCCTGGCCTAACCCGAAATCATTTTGGCCTGGGGGGGGGGGGGGGGGGGGGGGGGTGCCGTGGGATCCACACGGCAGATCGAGCTGATCTGATTTGATCTCACAAACGTGTCGTCATCCCCGGCCCCTCCCGCGCCCGCCCACTGCTGTTCTACGTCACATCATTTAGTGCGACGCCCACCCCGGAAGGTTGACTCCTCCCTCTAGGCCAATGTGTGTAACAAATTAGTCCAGACTTTCCGTTTTTGCGCAATGTGAACGAAAATGAAAGCCTGGGTGTCGAGGCTACTCACATGTCATGTAAGATACAATATGATATATGATATTTCTCTATGGTGATGCCTTTACTTCTGTTTATTCTTTTCAGGTGCTGTGTACCTCACTTCTTAGGCCTAAACACGATGGAACAGGAATAAACATATTTCTGGAATCGATTCCTGGAAGCTGGAAAGTTATTGTGGTCGACTGTGTTGTACCAGCGATAATAATGGCAAATAACCCAACACTTACAACTTACTTGGTGATTCTGTGTGGCTTATACCAAATAAAAGTCAACAAAGAATGCCATTTATATACATGCCCTGCTATTTAAAAATGTTGACTGAAATAAAAGAGTGTTCTTTATGAAATATTTGTAGTCATTAAAATACTGTACTATCCTATCCTATCCTATCCTATCCTATCCTATACTATACTATACTATACTATACTATACTATACTATACTATACTATACTATACTATACTATACTAGTACTAGTATACTATACTTCTTGTATCTCAAATATTTCTCTTTCATTTCTTCTTGAAATTACCTAAAGAAATCATTGGATTTAGTTAATAATTCCAGAAAAAAAATGGGTCCTCACCCAGTGTTTGGGAAATAGTGCTTTAATTCATCTCACTTTCTTATCCGTGCTGAATACATTTTCGGTGAAAGAAAGAAAGAAAGAAAGAAAGAAAAAGAAAGAAAGAAAAAGAAAGAAAGAAAGAAAGAAAGAAAGAAAGAAAGAAAGAAAGAAAGAAAGAAAGAAAGAAAGAAAGAAAGAAAGAAGAATCAGAAGAAGAACGAGGAGAAGAAGAAAAAGAAGAAAGAGAAGAACAAGAAGAATGAGAAGAAGATTTAAATGTCATTTCATTTCACGCTCTCAAGAGTATTAAATTACTGTTTATAGATCTGCTTTATGTTGCCTGTTATCGCCCCGGCCATATCAATACACCACGTAGATGTGGACTAAATTCCACCCAATAATTTGTGTCAGAAAGGCTTAAAATCTCATCAGATGGCTAAATAAATAATGTGTAAATAATGTGGCCGAATCCATAACGGACCTTTCCTTCACCATGGTGGCTTAATTGGTATCAAAAAGATTGAAACCCACTGAACTGCTGGAGCATGAATTTACAGAGAAACATGGAGGTTTGTGCGCCAAACGACAGCAAGGATATATGAGGATTCTGCAGTGATGTGCTGCACAGATGGGTTGTCAGGCGGAGGTGACAGGGAACAACAGCCATGATGGAGCGGTGGTGGTGGTGCTCACTGACACACGTCTGTGTCACTCCCACCGTGCGCGCACCGTTCATCCCACGTGTAGGCGATGTGTTGTTTGCAGTGATGGAAGAACTACTTGCGTAATGTAGCAAGAACACAATGTAAAACCACCCAGTTATAAGAGTAAAAGTCCTGTAGTTAAAATGCACTTGAAAAGAGCAGGTCTACAAGGTCACAGTGCGTGGCATTGCAACTTAGATTGTACAAGTGTAGATTGCCTATTTTTGAAATCGCCGATATACAGTATATATACAGTATATGACAGAAGTGGCTAATGGTTAATGGTACTTTTTGTAAAGTGAACATAATTTTGTAATTTATTATATTATTATTATATAGAATATATAGAATTATATAGAATATAATTCTACTACTAAACTATAAAGTTTCAACATCTCTGTCATTTGCATTTTAACCTGCAACCATATGAAGCATAAACATGCATTTATATTTAATGATTTTGATAGGATAATATAGCCAGTGTCGACTTCATTACAAGATTCAAATATATTTTAGGCAGATTTTGGCGGATCCAGGCAGATTTTGCATTCATGTTCTTGGTCCAAATTGGTTGCTGATGCCCCTGATGTAGTGGAATATATAAGTGAAAGTATTGAAAATTGGAAACAAGTATCAACAAGTACATTACTTGATACTTAGTTACTTCACACGTTCACAGCACACAAAAGGAGCGGAGATGAAAGCAGAGCAGAGCATGCATAAGGTACTGTAGACTCTGAGGCGGAGCAGATTGAGTTCACACAGGAGATGAAAGACTAATGGAAATAGAAGCAGAGGGCAGGATGTCACGTTTAGCACGTATGAAAAGCTAGCTCTGTGAAAGCACAGAGAAGAGCGTGTGTGTGTGTGTGTGTGTGTGTGTGTGTGTGTGTGTGTGTGTGTGTGTGTGTGTGTGTGTGTGTGTGTGTGTGTAGTAAACTAGTGAGGAGCCAATTTGGCTATAGTGGAATTTGAGAAATGCTTATTTTACGGGTGTTGTGCATCTGTGTCATAATTATAGATCAGGCAAAAGAAACATACATGTGCATCTGTGCATGTACGCGTGCCTCATGCATGCCTGCCTGTGTCCGTATGTGTCCTTGTGCGTGTGCATGTGCATGCATGCGTGTGTGTCCATGGTTGCGCCAAGGTGCACTAACCGTGCACACAACAAACTTCAGTTCATCAGATATAAGAGCAGTATCCTGACCTCCACTTCAACCTGATTATTTCTATATGACTGCAGCTTGTCCTATAACTCCCAGTCCTATCGCCCCAGGCACTTTTCACTGGCTGGCTGCTATCCTGCTATGCACCCACGCACCCACACTTTTTTCCTTTTAGAGGGAGCAGGCCACTTCTTATCACCTGACAGGGGGGAGTTTCACCAGTATAGGATGTAGTGCAGTGGAAGGAATACAACATTACTGTATGTTTTTTGTGAGGGTACACTGATGAATAGGAGGTGCAAAACACACCCACAAACCTCAACGGGTGCAGGTTCCAATGACGCAATTGAGAAGGGAGTTGTATGAGGGAGTGTGTAATTTGGGGTATCCCCAAATTTCCCAAGGTATGTCCCCCATGTTATAAAAGGTTATCTGCACCCCTGGGCCTGAGGCATACTACAGTATACCTAAGGTCCCTGAGGCTGAAACGGGACCTTCATCAGGTATACCACATACTCTTATCTCATCGTTTGGTGCTTGCATAAATTGAGCGAAATTTTCTGTGCATGGGTCTTAAAAGTAAAGTAAAAACGCAAGACATCACTGGAAGTGTGGGCAGACCGTTCAAGAAACTCTGGCAGTTAATGAGTTGAGGCTTTGTAGGTGAGAAAGAGGAGTTTTTAAATTCTATTCTGGATTTTCACAGCCGTCAGTGCACTAATTTGAGGGAAATACCAGTTGGCAGTTACACATGCAGTATGCAGTGTTCTGGCCCAGCTGGAAAACCTTGAGAGACTTGATGATACTTGATGATAATGAGGAATACAGCCTGGAGGTACACATGGACTAGTTCTTTTTAGCATCTTTTTTGTAGTCAAGGATGATGTCCCTGATTTTGGAATAGTTACGGATAGGGGGAAAGGGGCAGACCTTTTCACATGGGAGGTTTCCGTTCACTGAATTTTGGGCTTTAGATGTTTCTAAGATGTAAAAACTTTGAGAAGCCATGCACTCACATGCTGAGCACTGAGCCAAGTCTAGCTGTGAAGATTTTCTGAGGAACTCGCATTGATTTTCAGTTGGATCGGTCTGAATATGTGTGTGTGTATTTGTGTATGTGTGTGCGTGCATGTGTGAATCATGATGGCAGGAGACGTGTGGGTTGAGCTGTAATCATAGATGCTAATTAGCGCTTTAGGCCTTATCTTATGTAGTGCAGCAGCTGAGGCTCAAATAGATGTGTTGTGCACGCAAGCGTCAAATGTGTGCTCTCACACACACGCACGCACACACACACACACACACACACACACACACACACACACACACACACACACACACACACACACACACACACACACACACACACACACACACACACACACACACACACACACACACAACCTGGTACCGTAGGTGTGTAGACAGTTCAGCCATGCACGCAAACGCAGATAACACCTAGAAATAGACACCATCTTACACGATTATAGAGGATCCTTGCTGTCAGGCAGAAGAATCTTATCTCCGTAATTTTAAATGAATGCTTTATAGAGCAGTGGTTCCCAGCCACTTTCATGTCAAGGACCCCCAAATTGACACTAATTATTCCACAGACCACCATTTGAAATTATATGCAAGGGACTACACATAAGAGAAGACTTTTACGGGTCTAGCAGTGATTCTCAACAAACTGAATTTCAAGGCCTGCCCAGTTTGACATTAACATTAATTTAATTATGAGCATGTAAAATAAACAAGAAATGACACATCATTTAATTGGCAGCTGCACATTGCTTGTGAGTGTTTTATTTTCTATTTGTTGCTAGGCTGTTTTTTTTTTTTGTTTGTTTGTTTGTTGCGTATCGGAGCGCCATGGGAAACTGAGTGATCAAGCAGTTGCCGAGACAACATAGCCATAGCCAATGTCGGAACCTTTTAGGCAACCTCTTAGAAACTGGGATCATGCAATGTCCTAAGTTACCGAGCCTGTTTATTAGGCACTGTGTTGCCAATAAGTTCCAGTTTGGAACCAGATGGACCCTTATAGATCTGTAAGTGTGCAAATGGAGAGTTTGCAAATGGAACCAAATGGACCCACGCCCCACTGCGGCTGTAGGCTAAGAGCATCAAAAGTAACACATCCACAAGCTTGAAAAGCTTTAAAGTGGGGGTGCCGTGATTTTTGTATTTTTTCCAATTTTGTACATGTTTAAGAGGTGACAGTATGTAAATAGACCCCTTGGTGTGTTTTTTATGTGCAATGATGTCTTCCCTTTGTATTTAGGGTTTCTTCCTGGGGGCTGAACATTTCCAGTCAAACATGCCAATGAAAAAAACTTCACTATAGTGACATCACGTGTTCAGCCCCTCCCCTAACTCCTCCCCCTTTATCATGCAACTAAAGCTGTGGGTGTGGATGGGTGATGGGTGGATCTCCACCCATCACCACCCACCAGGCAAACCAGGCATACTTAATGAACTGGTAGGGTGGAATCCTAAAAATGACAGTTTAACAAACACTGTACACTTTTGGGGGAAAAAACTTACTTTTCATATAACATTAATACCTGATGATCATGTTTTAGGGTAGAAAAAATTCATGGCACTCCATCTTTAACAACAAAATATGTCATGACCCATAAAAAGCATTGCATGACCCAAAAATGGTTACCATCTCCCATCACATTGTTTGAGAAACAAACAACACGAGTCAATATGGATGTTCTGTTCTATGTGTGCAGACCATGCACTAAAAATACCAGCTATGTAATTCAATAATATACTCGTTCAAAACTAGTATAGCCTACCGTATATACTGTACTGTGCATTTTGACTTTAATAGGTATTAAAATGTTGTTTTGTGTCATTATAAGACTTACTTCATAGAAACCATCTGAATGCCAAGGTCTCTGAGATAGAAAGCATCAAACTCCCATCCGCATGCTGAGATCAATGCAAGAAAACGCGTGCACGTGCACACACACACACACACACACACACACACACACACACACACACACACACACACACACACACACACACACACACACACACACACACACACACACACACACACACACCTCCAACACCTGTCATCCAATTAGGCTCGGAAGACCAGCTACGGTAGAGCAGCCTACACTGGAAACACCCATCGTTTGAAAATCCATTGGATTAACATTAAACATTGAAACATCCCAACGTCATTACGACAGTATTGCACACTGATCGTGGAGGAAACTATTTGTAATGATTTAGATCCAAGCTGGTATTAAATTCCAGCATACTAAATCCAACACATAACCCAACGTCACCCAGCTCAGCTCCGTTTGGCAGAGCTGTTGTGGCCGGTTCTGGAAATATTGGAAATATTTAATATTTCATAATTTTATTGTGAATGATTTACATATGTCATCAATGGATTGTAACTGGGCTGTGCTAACATCTGTTCCATTCATTTCAGCCTGCTCTTTGACACATTACTTATTAGAGCAAAGAGTGTTGTTTGTCCTTTGTTGATATTAACAGATCGCAAGGTCCCAGGTTGTTATGGTTATTCGTTTTGTTTTTCAGACATTGTTATTGTTATTATTATCTATGCACCTGTTAGCCTTGAGAAGGATTCGTCCCTCTCAGACTCTCTGTTGCTAGGTAGAATTGGTTAGAACTACAGTATACTGATTACATCATCTGCTTCAACTTCATCTGCATTGTATTTTAAAACTTCATTTCCCGTAAGCCTTTGCAGTAAACGTCATGCGGGAAGTTGTTCACTTGTAATGCCACGTTGAGAATTTTCTGATAAGGATTTTCATATATTGCTGTGAACCGCCATGTTAAACCAGAGAGGAAACTTATTACGGGCTGGTGTGGATGTATTCCAATTTCTCTCCATATAGAAAGGAATATAATTAAATCATTTTTAAATATAATTGCTGCTGACGTGTGGACATCTTTTCTTCACTTGTTTTTGAGGGAAAATGTTTAATGTGGTGTGCAGTAAGTACTAATTGTGTTTTATCACAGGTTGATTGCATTTGGGTACACTAAAGGGTTTTTCTCAATGCTCTTAAAGCTACAGTACTTTGGAGTACTTATACTTTTGACGTACATTTTCTGTGATTACATTTTGTGATTTTAACTATGTTACATCTTGAGCTATCGAAGTATTACAGTCCATTCTGAGATCTTTTCTAATTGTATCCATTAAGGTTAAATCTTCACCCCAAAATGGTCTCCTGATATTTTAGGTCATATTGGTCTCAGTCCTTTTCCTATTAATCACCCATTGATGGATAACATTATTATTAAAAATATCTATCAGCCGGTTCTTACTGTAGTGCCTGCGCTCCTGTGGCACTACACAGTACACACACACAAAGCCATGTTTTTGCTCACAGTTTTTCTCAAGGAAACTTCACTTGATAAACAGGTCAAGGGTGCCTTTATCCAAGGCGCTTTACATAGACTGTGGATCCCATTCAGCTATCACACACAGGATGTGTCAGAAAACATATAGGGTACTGTAGGGCTTAAGTGTCTTGCTCAGGGACACATCAAGTCTAACTCTGGGGGAGTTTTGGATGTTTAAGGCCTGCCCTTCCACATCCAATAATTCATATAGGCAACGTGCACCATTTCTGACAGTCGACTAACCGTGGTATAGAGCACTATAGATCTAGGGTCTAGATTGGATCAGCAGCTTGCAAACACCCCAAACCAGTCTACAATTAATAAACACTCAAGCAAACAAAATGTAAAGTAATTAGTAATATTACTTTAAGTAATAAGTTACTTTAGTAATTTATTCAACACTGCCTAGTGCCAGGGATAGAACAAAATTGCAACTTGAACCAGCCTTAGCTTTGAATCAATTTGCAACCACAGCATATGTCACAACGGGTGGCCAAACAGTCGCATGCAGCCGATGGCCAGAACGGTCGCGACAGGTGCCGTGGTTGCAAATTGATTTTGCTGTCTCTCGCTTCGCACGCACACATGCATATGCATATGCACGCATGCACACGTGATGTACACATGCATCAGTTTTTATTTTTCAGCTCCATTCGGTTCTCTCACCCTCCATTGTGCACTTGCATCTCATTCTATTCCATATAATGAGATCATTAGCGTGGTGTGTATGAAGCCAACCATCACTACCTCTGCTACTGCATGGAACAGCAGCGCATGCTGTTAACAGATATTGTGAGAGAATTAAGCAGCCAGGTTTATGAGAGCAAGCCCAAAAGAATCCATTAGGCTTATAGGCTTCATGAGCTCTTTAAACCTATATGTTTCCTTTGGTTGGTTGAAAATGCTTACATACATTCTCACAGCATCTGTTGCATTCATGAGCTTGTAGATTGCTATTTTCAAAAATCATGGGGAATTGTGAAAAATGTTCAATATTGACACAACACAAACACAAATCTTGTATGTGGTCCTGTTACAAAATATTTTCCGAAGGGGGCCCATGCACGGCCAAACACATTTGGGGGTTGAACATTTTTGATAGCCACTAGTTTAATTTAAACATGCGAGCCCAAAGCAACCACACCATTTTTTATGCTATTGTTTGACGCTGCACTATTAGAGTATATACAGTATAGTGAATCTACGACAAAACATTGACACTTACACGCTAGGTTGGAGATGATAGCTCGGTTTCTGCCTTACAGGCAGCAACGATTTAATTAGGATGGAACTCCCCTAAATATAACAATGGGAAAGTGCTGTTGGATGTGTTTGAGTCGATCTGATTGATCTCCATGATTGCCTGGCTGAGCCATGCTGCAGGTGCTACTTGTGATCTGTTGAAAATGTCACAATTTATTAATTAAAAAAGAAAGAAAGAAAAAAATCAATGCACAGCAGGTAAGAATGTGTGGATCAGTGATTTGTAGTGTGAATCACTATTTGTTTGTTTGTTTGTCTTTTGGATACATAAGGATTGGCTACTAATTAATTAAAATACATAACTGGGCATTATGAACCACCTCCTTAGAAAACTGGAAAACTGTGTTGTCATTTGACCTTAAATCTAGTATGAAGCCATCATTTACAACTGGCTGTGAAGATGGGAAGCAGAAAACATTCATTTACACACACAAAAACATTTTAAATAAATGACTATTATAACAAAGATAATTTACCCAGGAATAAAACGTAATAGCAGATGTGGTGGTTTGCTTATGGATGGAACCATGTGAATAATTTAGCAGAAACAGCTTCTGAAGTATTATTCTCGTGGCAGCTGTGCATAAAAGCAACCAATTTTCCATTAGTTTCAGTCATAGTCTTTGGAATACAACATTAGTTTTTTTTTTTTTTTTTTTTTCATATTTTAGCCACCTGAAATTTTGATTCATATCATACAGTTGTAGTCAGCTAAATCTTGATTTTGTAAAGACTTTGAATAGTGTATTACGGCAGACCTTGGTGGCGTCGTATTGCCTGATATTACACGCATGCATGCTGAAAATAGTCAATCTACACTACACTCCTCTCACAATGTGGTGAGAAGAGACATTTTCAGAGTGCAACAGCTGAACTCAACCAAGCATAAAATGATCCATTTAGTCAACAAATCCACAGTGCTCTGTGCTTTAGCTCCGTTTCTCTGCTTGCCCTCTAGAGGGTCATCCTACACCACAGAGAGCAGGAACCACTGTGCCTTACTACCGTCAGACCTTTCCCTGCATCACCTCCAGTCACCCATCTCCATCACCTTCTGTGCTCCCTCCAACGTGTTGCTCCCATGTAATAGCCAAGAAACAGCACACAACAGCTTATAGATAACAGCTGCAAACAGGGAGGACTGAAAATGAGAAATTCTACTTCACCAACCAGATGCTGTTCATGTCCATCCAGGGCAGCCCATTATATCATCTTATCAACTGAATGCCTTACTTGATCATGAACATGTCCATCTGGTGCTTTTGATGCTTTTAAGATGCTTTGCAAGTTTTGTATGTCAAGTATTAGATGTACAGTACACACATATTGTATAGTGAAGACTTTAATTGAATATATTGCACATTTAATCAGATCACAAAAAATCTCACTTGTGTGAACTTTATGAACTTTGACATGAGGAGCACGTAGCAAGCACATAACATTATTTCAGCCAGATGATATGCTGTCATTAAAGTCCATAGCCCTGGCTGAAACAAAATGCATGATAATTTACCCTAAACAAACTATTCTATAGATGTTTTGCTGGGACATGGATTGTGCAATTTTTGGCTCTTTCTTGACAAACATCAAAAGTCCCGACTTAGCTGGCCAATGACGTCTCTTCGCCTTTGTCTGAGTGGAAGATAGAGGAAGGATGGTTTCTCATTTTCTCTCTATGTCTCTCTCTCTCTCTAATCATTGTGCAATTAAATTGCAAAAGTGTGACTGCATACATGAAAGACACGACTAAAATAATTAAAGACTTAAAGGAGGCCATTAAAACAAAAATTGATTGAGCTATTAACTCATAGTGACAGTCCAACTTCACTCTCAGTGAAACAGTGTTGTGTCGACAGACAGCAGGCCTCCTAGCATGACGCTCAATATGTTCATAGAGATAACAGAATGTGCGTGTGTGTATTAAAAGTGAATTTCCCACTCCTATCCGGCGCCAGGTTGGGAATCAACTTGGCGTATGGTGCAAAAAAGCTTCAGTTTGTCTTTCAAAGGAAACCCCTAAGGCTGCTATGCTTTTAGTCAGCATGTTGAGAACACAGAGAGTCACTGTAAATGAGTTCGTTGGATGAGGGCTGGGTGAACAGAAAATGACAAACCAAAAAGAACTTAATTTATGCAAAGATTTATTTTTCTTCAAAATTAAGTTCAAAAAATGATTCAAAGTTCAAAAAGTGTTCAAAATAATAATGTTCAAAAAATATATTTCAAAAACAATAATCTCAAAAAACTGAAAATAACAAACTTACATTGCTAGCAAGGTTGAACAAAGCTCAACAAAATGGGACAACTCCCACACTGGGACACCTCCAGCTCTGTGTCCTCTCCCTTCCCTGTCTGAGACTAGACTGATCCTCTATGAGGAAAGATGGCCTCTCTGTAGAGGCCTCTACCATGTATCCTACACACAGGTAAGCTCAGTATAATACATCTATGCATCTAAGCATCGCACATGGATCACATTTCCCATACACATCAACCATTCAGAATAATGAAGTCTCGAATGAAGTATAAATCACCAGGCCTGAAAGAAAATATATATTATAATACAACTCTGGTCAGTAACCAACCCCATGCACCCCTCTACCCTCTGTTGAGGTGGTGCGGTCCAAATGGAGTGCAACCCCTATAAAAGGGAGACTGCATTCCCTGTGTACTCTTTTCAATGACTGGACAGGTAAGTATGAGTGTTGAAATGTTTGATTAGAATGTTTGTAAACTGTTGATGATAATAAAGGTTTGTTGAACAATTAATGATTGGCATGGTTATTTTAAATGGTAGGAAATGTATGTGTAGGAAATGCGTGTGTGTATGTGTGTGTAAAACAAAGCATTGTTTGTTGGCCCAGCCGGCTTGGGCAGCAAACAGTCTTTGTTTGTAGGGTCTATTTTTAGAAATTTGAAACCTTCATGAGCATTAAATTAATGAAATACCAATATGAAAATGTAATGAATATATATATTGAACAGAATGAACATGAATGGAATGAAATATAGACAATGAAATCATAGCAAACTGAACATAAAGGGAACTTAAATGAAATGGTGAGAAAATGGGGCATCTTTCTCACACATCCCCCCCTTTAAGACCTGTCCCTCACATGCATTTGCGGGACAGAAAATCTGCCACAACATTGTCCTTTCCAGCACGGTATTTCACAGTGAACCTATATGGCTGCAAAGAAAGGTACCACCGTGCTATGCGACCATTTGTGTCCCTCATTCTATGAATCCACTGGAGGGCACGATGATCAGTCTCTAGAACAAAGTCTTTTCCTAGGAGGTAATACCTGAGCGTGTCAAGAGCCCACTTAATAGCGAGACCCTCTTTCTCAATAGCTGAATAGCGTGTCTCTCTCGGGAAGAGTTTGCGGCTCACGTACAGTACAGGTCTCTGTTCTCCTGCACTTCCTTGCAGTAGCACTGCCCCCAGACCAATCTCGGAGGCATCGGTCTGCACTGTAAAGGGCAATGAAAAGTCTGGGCTCTGAAGAACCGGATCGTGGCACAGACACTGCTTGAGATCTTGGAATGCTGCATCACACTCTGGAGTCCACTTGACTTTCACCGGACAGGACTTTCGTGTCAGTGCGGTGAGTGATGCTGCTCGGTCAGAAAAGTTGGGGATGAACCGTCTATACCACCCAGCTAGGCCCAGAAACGATCTGACCTGGCGCTTCGTCGTGGGTGGTGGGCAGGACTGGACGGCTTCAATCTTGTCAACCTGGGGACGGATTTGGCCTCCTCCAATCACATACCCCAGGTACTTCACCTCAGATTTTACCAGCTGACATTTCTTGGCGTTGATGACCAACCCGGCCTGCTGAATGCGCCGAAAGACGTCGGAAAGGTGCTGGAGATGCTGTTGCCATGACGAACTGTAAATGACGACATCATCGATGTAAGCTGCGGAATAGGACTCCGCCCCCCTCAGCACATGGTCCATTAGTCTCTGAAATGTTGCTGCTGCTCCGTGCAGGCCGAAGGGCATCATAGTGAAACGATACAGACCAGAGGGCACCCGGAAAGCGGTGATGTCTTTTGCTCTGTCAGTGAGGGGGACCTGCCAGTACCCCTTACAGAGGTCAAGGGTCGTCAGATACTTTGCGTTCCCCAGCCGCTCGATTAGTTCATCTGCCCGTGGCATGGGGTAGGGGTCAAAGGCGGAGACACTGTTCACTTTGATGAAATTGATACAAAACCTCAAGTCTTTAGAGTCTTTCTTTGGCACCAGCACCACAGGGCTACACCATTGGCTGGTGCAGGGTTCAATGATGCCCATGTCCAACATCGCGTCCACCTCCTTCTTGAGAGCCGGGACCAAGGTGGCTGGAATCCTGTAGCTGGACTGGCGGATTGGTGCTTGTTCAGGGGACAACAGGTGGATGTCGTGAGTGACCAGATCAGTGCGTCCTGGTCGCTCACTGAACAACCCGTCTGGAATACAGTCTTTCAGTTCCTCCTGCTCGGAAGGAGCAAGGTGGCTCACATCTGGGAGGGAGACAGTTTCAGAGGATGCAGGGAAGTATTGCTCCTCCAACTCTTCCTCGTCAGTCACAACTCTGGCCAGGAGCTGCTGTGACAGAGGTGTTCTCTCCTTCCATTCCCTCAGCAGATTCACATGGAAGACCTGATGTTTCTTGCGACGCTCTGGCATGGAAAGTTCATAGGTCACCGGTCCCATCTTGCGGGTGACCTGGAAGGGTCCCTGCCACTTGGCAAGGAGGCTGCTTTCAGAGCTCGGCAACAACAGCAGCACCTTCTGACCCGGTTGGAAAGTGCGCTGCTTACTGCTCCGATCGTAGCCCTTCTTCTGCCTCGACTGTGCACTTTCAATGTTGGCATGTGCCAACTCCGACAGCTGCTCCAGTTTGTCTCTCATTTTGAGTACGTAGGACAGAACTCCAACCTGCTTGGCTGGCTGCTCTCCTTCCCAGGCCTCTTTCAGAATGTCTAAAGGCCCTCTGACATGGCGTCCATACAGAAGGTCGAATGGTGAGAATCCTGTGCTTGCCTGGGGGACCTCTCTGTAGGCGAAGAGCAGGAAGGGAAGCCACTGGTCCCAGTCGGACCCCGTGTCGGAGACAAACTTGCGGAGCATGGCTTTTAGGGTCTTTATGAAGCGTTCAATCATGCCATCTGTCTGGGCATGATAGGGGGTGGTTCGTATGCCCTTAATGCCCAAGAGGCGGAAAACCTCCCTCACAAATCTAGAGGTCAGATTAGTGCCCTGATCTGTGATTACTTCTCTTGCAGCACCCACCCTCGAGAACAGTTGTACTAAACAGTTCACAACCTGACGGCTCTTGACTTTTCTAAGGGGAAAAGCTTCCATGTACTTAGTAGCATAGTCACCAACAACAAGAATAAAGCGGTTGCCAGATGAACTGCGCTCTAAGGGGCCAACAACATCCATAGCGATGCGTGAAAAGGGCTCATCTATCACAGGCATAGGAATTAAAGGGGCCCTGTCACCTTTCTTTCCTGGGGCTGTTTGTTGACATTCTGTACAGGTCTTGCAGTAATCAATTACTTCCACGTACATTAGGGGCCAGTAGAAGCGTGCAGCAATGCGGGCATAGGTTTTAGTATGGCCCAAATGGCCTGCCCAAGGTATTGAGTGCCCGAGGTGTAAAACAGTGGGTCTCAAACCTTTTGGTACCACCAACTGGTCACCTGCACTGGTGCGCCTGTACAGAATTTGTCCTTTGACAACAAACAATTCCTGGTCTAGAACTTTGGAGACCTGCGTAGACTCATCTACACTCTTCTCAAACAATTTAGTTAGGGTTTCATCTTGTCTCTGCAATGCACCGACATCACTGGGCAAAAGATCAACATCTATGTCTGGCATTGCAGGTTCAGATGAAAAATCAGTTCCCCAAACTTTAGCTTGTCTTTTCTGACCACGGGTTTTCTTAACCCTGCTCTGCTTGGCCACCTCCCCAGAGTATGGTAGCTCCTCCCACCCCTGATCTAAGTGTGAGCGCTGGGATCTAGTGACTACCATGACTTCTCTGTGGCTGTCAGAAACACATGAGGGAGCATCAGAACTGTCAGAAACCTGGAAGTGACTTAAGAGCTCATAAAGTATTGGCAAATCTCTGCCCAGTACTACAGGGTAAGGTAAATGTGTCACCACCCCCACATTGAGGCTGTACTCCTGTCCATCTACCTGAATAGCAATTTCAGCAGTTGGATAAGGCTTGGAGTCACCGTGAACACATGTTACATTAACCTTCCCTGGCTGCATCAACATGTGATTGGGTAGATGGTCTTCTCTAATTAGAGTCTGGTCACTTCCGGAATCTAACAGTGCTTTGCAAAAATGGCCTTCTAGACACACTTTAATTATGCTGTCAGACTTTGGCTGGGGCTGATTTAGCGGAGCATACACTGAGCATAAGATAGACTGCTTAACGGCAAGTAATGGACATTCATACTTTATATGCCCTGGCTGACCACATTTGTAACATACAGGGGGATCTTTCTTGTCTGGCTTCTTAGCAGAGGGATCCTGTCTAGGCCTGAATTCTTGAGATTTTGAAAAGTTCCTAGACCCACTACTTGAACCACCCCCAGAATTACCATGAGAAGGTTTGGAGGTCGGCTGGACTCCCATCTGGTAGCCTTTCGACGAACCCCGGGCTGCGATGAAGGTCTCGGCCAGCTCAGCTGCGGCTCTGGACGTCGCAGGGTTGCGTTCCTTTATCCACGTCCGCAGCTCTGGGTTGATGATGCGCAGGAACTGCTCCTTGACAATGGCGTCCCCGATCTCCTCCTTGGACTTCTGTCGAGGGTTCATCCACTTGTCGTACAGCTCCTTCAGCCGTGTCTGAAGTTCTTTTGCAGTCTCACCCGCCTCCACTTGACAGGTACGGAAGCGCACACGGTAAGTCTCTGGGTTGATTTCAAACTTCTGCAGGATGGCTGCCTTCACATGGTCATACTCCATAGCGGAATCCATGTCCATAGCAATGTAGGCTGCCCTTGCCTTGCCAGTGAGGAGCGGGACAAGATGAAGAGCCCAGCTGTCCTGGGGCCATCGACAAGCCGTTGCGATGCGCTCAAACGTGGCAAGATAGTGTTCGATGTCCTCATCTTCCCGGTAGGATTGCATTTTCGGTCCTTTCCAGTTGATGGGTGGAGACACTGAAGAGGCGTGGCCTGATGCAGAAGACCCCGCCCTCTGGACATCAGGAACAGCAGGAGAATCAACCACCCTCGAAGGCTGCAGTTCTCCATGGTCAACAGGTGGGGGCGCTGTAGTGGCATCAGTTGACTGGGCTCCCAGCGACCTTCGCTCCAATCGGTCCAACTGGATTTCTTGCTGCAGCTGGCCGAACTGGTGCTGGAGGTTGCGTACGCGGAGCTCCTGGGTCTGTTGTTCACGCTCCCTTCGTTCGTCTCGAAGCTGTTGATTGAGGAGGAAGGCTTGGAAGGTGCGGCTGAGACTTTCCACAGTCTCTGGTGGTTGATCACCGGTGGCTCCTCCCTCTTCCTCCAAGATAGGCTCGTCTTCAGCAAACGAGGTCTGATTGCCGCCATCTTGACGTAATGCTTTGGATCTGGTTGCCATGCTGGTTTTCTGTCACCCGTTGGCTGCCACTCATCCCACCACTGCCACCATGTGTAAATGAGTTCGTTGGATGAGGGCTGGGTGAACAGAAAATGACAAACCAAAAAGAACTTAATTTATGCAAAGATTTATTTTTCTTCAAAATTAAGTTCAAAAAATGATTCAAAGTTCAAAAAGTGTTCAAAATAATAATGTTCAAAAAATATATTTCAAAAACAATAATCTCAAAAAACTGAAAATAACAAACTTACATTGCTAGCAAGGTTGAACAAAGCTCAACAAAATGGGACAACTCCCACACTGGGACACCTCCAGCTCTGTGTCCTCTCCCTTCCCTGTCTCAGGCTAGACTGATCCTCTATGAGGAAAGATGGCCTCTCTGTAGAGGCCTCTACCATGTATCCTACACACAGGTAAGCTCAGTATAATACATCTATGCATCTAAGCATCGCACATGGATCACATTTCCCATACACATCAACCATTCAGAATAATGAAGTCTCGAATGAAGTATAAATCACCAGGCCTGAAAGAAAATATATATTATAATACAACTCTGGTCAGTAACCAACCCCATGCACCCCTCTACCCTCTGTTGAGGTGGTGCGGTCCAAATGGAGTGCAACCCCTATAAAAGGGAGACTGCATTCCCTGTGTACTCTTTTCAATGACTGGACAGGTAAGTATGAGTGTTGAAATGTTTGATTAGAATGTTTGTAAACTGTTGATGATAATAAAGGTTTGTTGAACAATTAATGATTGGCATGGTTATTTTAAATGGTAGGAAATGTATGTGTAGGAAATGCGTGTGTGTATGTGTGTGTAAAACAAAGCATTGTTTGTTGGCCCAGCCGGCTTGGGCAGCAAACAGTCTTTGTTTGTAGGGTCTATTTTTAGAAATTTGAAACCTTCATGAGCATTAAATTAATGAAATACCAATATGAAAATGTAATGAATATATATATTGAACAGAATGAACATGAATGGAATGAAATATAGACAATGAAATCAAAGCAAACTGAACATAAAGGGAACTTAAATGAAATGGTGAGAAAATGGGGCATCTTTCTCACAGTCACGTACACACATATAGGCCATACACACACAATTCACCACACAATGACTTGTCTGATGGAATGTCAGCATGGTGTGCCCTGCAGGTGCACTAATAACCACTGTGTGTGTGTGTGTGTGTGTGTGTGTGTGTGTGTGTGTGTGTGTGTGTGTGTGTGTGTGTGTGTGTGTGTGTGTGTGTGTGTGTGTGCGTGTGCGTGTGCGTGTGCGTGTGCGTGTGCGTGCGTGCATGCATGCCTGTGTGCTTATACTTGTGAGGGCCAAACATCCCCACATAGGATAGTAGAAGATAATAAATCAATGTCGTGAGGATCATGTTCCTGCATGGCTCCTGGTTACATTATCCCTAATTTACACATAGTCGTGCACTGAATGACAAGCTGAGTGGGTGTTACAGGGCATTGCATCTTCAGTATAATTGTAGATATGCTATTGCCTTGATTTTTGGTATTTAGGTTTAAAGTAAAAAATAAGACCTCTTAATTGTAAATTTACATATTGATGTCCTCACAAGTATAGGCCTATAGTAATACAAATGTGTGCGTGTGTTGTAATGGATATTTTAGGATGCCAAGTAGATTGCCAATCATGTGTGTTCCAGTAAGTCTTGTTGTTCATCAATGTACTCATTTTGACTCCAATAGCAGCTGTCAATCTCAAATATCCTGACTCCTCCAAGCTTCCTCACTATATGTCAACAAAGTATACTTGTTCCTACTTGTGTGTCGGCCTTTATATTTAGAGCAAAATGTACCCTATGAACTGACTGCGGTTAGGGTTGGGGAGGCTTGTGCCCAGAGGGGCTGCCAGAACGGTAAGAAGGCTTGTTCCTGAATCTTGTGTTATGATGATACTCTGCAGAACTTCTGAATAAACACTCAACGCTTCACCGTGAACCGTGGGTGCTTACATGCATGCATGAGTACTATGGTGTGGTGGCACATTGTGGGGTTTTAGTGCAGTACAGTAGCGAGGGCATGCCACAACGGCCACACAACAACACAATCACAGGCCAGGTTTCACTGTGTTAATCCTTTTTATGACTCCCTTCTCCAACCAAGCAATATCATCAACCACAGGTGCAGCACACAGAGAAGTCATCTGTGTTCATTTGACTTCATTACTTCGATCTACCATCTCTTAACTTACAGTATATCTTCTCTGTTGGGTGGAAACCTCATACCTGCACGTGCAAAACACCATCACACAAGTGGCATGCATTGTTTTAGTTCAAGCTTGAGGGTCTGCTAGTTTTGATTACCATGCAAATGTCGCCATGAATTATGATCTAGCAGGGTGGTAATTCACATGGAAAACACAAAGTTGGAGATTTCTGCCTGATAGACAGCGACAACATGCGTTGACTGGTGGATGCAGGTGCACGTCCAAACTGCTGCAGACTAGGGCCCCAAAACCATAGAGGCAGTGATGGGCAGTAGCTTGTTACAAGTAGCTAAGCTACATAGCTTAACTACATTTTCCCGTAACTTGTAGTGTAGGTTACTACATTTGCTCTGGGAATAGCTTGTAGTGAAGCTACACTACTTGTTTCGAGTAGCTTGTAGTGAAGCTACACTACTTGTTTCGAGTAACAAGGATTGTAGCTTACTACATTTTCCCACACACATTTTCAAATTCCACCCATTTTTAATGGGTAGAAAACCTCTAATATACATCCCAAAACTTAAACATGCCACCATCCTATGTTCAAACCCTCTGCTAAATTATTATCATTATGATTTTTACCCATATTGTTTTATTATTATGATTAGTATTTAGAAAGTTGTACATTAAGTTAAGATATATATTTATATTATGTAGTGATTATGTAGCAAGCTACATCAAGCTACTTTTGTCATGTAGCTTGTAGTGTTGCTTGCTACAAATCTCTGGCGATAGCTTGTTGTGTAGCTTAGCTGCATTTTTTCGAGAGTAACAAGTAGTGTAGGTTACTACATTTTCCCAGTAACTTGCCCATCACTGCATAGAGGATAGACAGCAATATTGAGGGGACAGAAAACAGTGTCGTCCTTGTACTCACACAAGCCTGTAGACTCCATTACATACTTTAACTTCCGGTTTCCCCATATTCGTTGTCCCCATTCAATAGAATCTATGTAGAAGAGACACCTTGGACTGGTCCCTTGAAATGAACAGAGTTTGCCTTGACACATAGCCTACTGATGAAGAACATCCAGAGCTCCACAAATCTCTGTGATTGTAATTTCATCATAATCAACAGTGTCCATTTTATATAATCTATATAATTGTCTATAATTGCTAAAGAAAAGCTATTTGAATTGTGCCGTACCCTGTGTGCTTATTCAGTTTCATTGCACAGCGACCATTTAAAGGGGTGTTACACTTTCAAAAAAACTTTTGGTCATTTTATGGTCTACTCAGTCTCATGTGAACACACCAGACAGTTTATAAGTTACTCCTTTCAGTATTTAGATATTTGATGTTCATTTTAGCGCCTCCAGCTCCTTCCCATAGAAACCCATTATAATTTAAAACTCCATTTTAACCATGACAGATTATTCGAAAACAACCAATTTTTTTCTGGTGACTCATATTGTCCTCGGAATACGTGAGAGGACCGTGGAATTTCATTTACAGTTTTTATTTATTTTTTAAATATTGTTTTGGAAAATGTAGCCGCCTCCATATTTGGGAAGGCCTACCCAAATGAATAAAACAATATTTTAAAAATCAATAAAAACTGTAAATGAAATTCCACGGCCCTCTCACGTATTCCGAGGACAATATCAGTCACCAGAAAAAAAAATTGGTTGTTTTTGAATAATCTGTCATAGTTAAAATGGAGTTTTAAGTTATAATGGGTTTCTATGGGAAGGAGCTGGAGGCGCTAAAATGAACATCAAATATCTAAATACTGAAAGGAGTAACTTATAAACTGTCTGGTGTGTTCACATGAGGCTGAGTAGACCATAAATTGACCAAAAGTTTTTTTGAAAGTGTAACACCCCTTTAATGGATTTAATTAATGGTTGCTACTGTTATGGGTTGGGATGGAGCATGAATTGAGCTTATGCCTCTCCCCTGTCTGGGGAGGGATAGAAGGCCAAACAACACTTGGTATGCATCAACAAGACATAAACTGAGAACACACACATTTCACTCTGAAGAAACCATCCGTCAGCCTGCTGTGCATGCAGGGGTAATATAAGGACAACTCATATATGAAACATCCACCTAAAGGGATAGTTCGTTTTTTTGTTTTGTTTTTTAAGTTAAGCTGTATGAAATACTTGCCATTAATATGTCAACTACGTATATTCATTGATGTCCAGTGTCCCGTGGTGGGAGTTATGCTCTGGTTTCTGTGAAACATGAACTAGTTCCAGTCATTTTGGGGGGCCCAGGGGTCACACAGTTAAAGCCAAAACGAACTTCATTCGTACGGTATTGTTGACCAATTTCTAAAATATTAGCACATCCTTTGTTCATTTGTGACCCCTCTATCACAGGGAACAACGTTTTTTGTGTCCATGACACTACGCCCAAAAAGTAGTTCCAGAACTCTCACCATGGGACTCTGGACATCAATTAATACAGTTGGCACCACTAATGGCACATATTTCATTACAACGTAAATTCCAAAAATTAAACTATCTATTTATCTATTTAATAAAAGTGTTTTATACTTCCCTGCCCTTTATTGAACTGTAATATTTCTGACTCTAAACGTAGGCAGCAACTGTGAATACCATTCTGTACTTTTTTCAACTTATGGATATGATTTATTTGAATTCATTGCTTTATATGCTAATTGTTATTAAGATGTCAGATAGAATGACTGATCACAATCAAGTGGTATCTGGTATTCGTGTGACATCATCGTGATACCCAGAAGAAGTTATGTGGGAACCCCCCTGACCTCAACCAGTGGTCCAGGGACCACCAATTATCATTGAGTAATTTTACACTCTAGCTACCGGTAAGCTATCTACCGGTTAGCTATTGTTCATTTATTGTACCGGTATATTAAATCTGCACTTAACTTACAATAACTCTCCCCAATAGATAATTTAGAAGAAATGTTATTTTGATCATTGTTTGCCTGCCATGTGATAGTGGACATATTATGTCTTGTGTGTTTCAAATTCTGAATAAATAGTGGACATTGATATGAAAAAGGTTGGGGTGGGGAGTATTATTAAAATGAGACAGAGCAAGCAGACAAACTATATTTAGTTAATTTTCATATCTGTGGTCCCTGGTGGCCAGAGAGAAAAACACAGAAATAACACTTTTGCTGAGCTGGTATGAAGTGTTGTTTGGGAACCAGGTTCTAAAAATCATTGTGCATATCCCTGCACTATTTATAAAAGAGCTTGGTATATACAGTAGAATTACTGTTCATATAAACAGAGCAACTACTTTAATCACAATAAGGTAGAATAAATTGCTGTCATTTGATACCAAGTAAATGTAAAACATTGAACCACTACTGCAGTGCTGTCAACAGTTGTCCCTCTAAGTTGCAATATAACAGCGCAGTTTCTTTATTTCCCTTCATGGCATGATTAAGCGTTTCTTTTATTTCTCCACACCTGTGAATGTGTAAAAACATACTGTACCAGGCACAACAGACAATTCATGTTGTAAATAGCAGATCTACAAATCAGTGTGTTGCACTGTGTGGGCATGATGACTGTAGTGTTCTTGGAATTTTAATTGCTTTGTTTTCTATATTCATCTAGTAATTATAGTGCTTTACGTATATGTCCCCCTGATTAAAAGAACTACCCACAGATAGAAATGCATATTCTTGTACAGACATAAGGCTGTTTAACACATTAAAACCCCTGAAAGCATCTGTGTCATTTAATACATTGTCTATTCAAACATTACATGTTCCCAAAAAGACGTTATGTTCAAACTGTTTCTGTGATAATATCAATACATTTTGCTGCATGGAATGGGGATCCCCTGGAGTCCTCTCCCATCAATGGCCCCCTGGGGGCCCCCGGCCTGGACCCCTCTTTGAGAAACCACATGAGAATAAAGGGAATAAACCAAGACAGTTGCAGAGCTCACACATTATTCTCTGCACACCCCGTAACCGTAACCATGGATACAAGTTTTGGTTCATTGTCTAGCAGATGAATATTGTTTCCCCTCGCGAAGAGCCCAGAGTGGCCACCCGGGGAGATGGGGTGAAAAAAACGATATTGTTGCTGTCGAGCAGAAACCTCTTATCTCCGTATTCTAACTTTTTTTGTGTTTGTTCACAAATGAATGCACCGCAGCATCGCACATAGTCCAAAATAGCACACCATCACATCTGGAAATGCTGCACAAAGCGACAACGTGTTGAGCTTGTGGATCTGCTATGCAGATTTTTTTAATTCGAAGCCCCAAAAGAAACGGTTTTGGACTTGGACTTGGTTGAACATATGAGGTTGCCACACCACCACCGCAGAGACAATATTATGATGGGAAGAGAAAGAGAGAAGATGAGGGAGAGGATCGTTCGGCAGCTTCATCACCATAATTGTGGAGGATGGATGGTCTGGAGTGAATGTATGTGACAGACATGTGTGGCGGTCATTACGCTACAGTCATCTGGAGAGGTACACCTCTGCATGCACACACACTGAACCTCCCTGGTGGGAACCATTCACGGAGGTCAGAAATCACTGCACACACTAATAGAACCTCCAGTTTATCACAGCAGAGCATGCAGCGGATCCCAACCTTTCATGGATCACGTCATATAAAGTCTCCAAAGAGTCCATGGAGCTTGGCCACTTGTACAGCATCCAATTAGTGCATTCCCCAAAGCATGTATGAATTGGTTAAAAAGCAAACTGATCATGTTTCAACTTGGATCAATGAACCCAGTGCTGTGGTGTATAGGCTGTAGGCTGTATGCTGTGTGGTGTATACACTTAAAGCGGACCCCTCCCCTCCCCAGAACCCTTGGATGCAACTTTGAAAATCACTGGTACAAGCTACAAGAGAATAATCACAAACAATGAACTCAATATTGTGATATCAATAGCATTGTGCATTTAAAAGCAAAATGGGGAAAGACATAGGGCCTAGGCTAGAGAAAGAAAGAAACTGAAAACACGGGCCGAATGTCATACACGACAAAGAGCAGTGTAGAAAAGGATATATTAAGTACATGAATTCAAAGAAAAATCATAGTCAAATGGCAGATATATGGACTGAATCACACTGCTTTAACAACACATGTGAACGTGCGCACGCACGCACGCACGCGCGCACACACACACACACACACACACACACACACACACACACACACACACACACACACACACACACACACACACACACACACACACACACACACACACACACACACACACACACACACACACACACACACACACACACACACACACACACACACACACACACACACACTCACAAGTCATTAAAGCTAATAGGTGAGCCAGGGTGAGCTGAGCTGCATCTGGCAGTGTAGGAGGAAGGAGATGTGAAAGATGTCTAGAAGACATGTACTGTGTTCTACTTGCCAGTTGATAGAGCACAATGTGAACACTTGCCCACATGTGTTGACTTCATTTTTGTCTGGTGCTCAATATAGTTGTTGTCCCTAAACTCTGCCTTGAAGATTCTGTTCCCTATCTTATGTTTTGTTTGGCAGTTTTGGGACCTTACTACTTGGTGCCTTCTGTAAGGTTTGTCTTTTTTGGTGTTTAACACTTTGCATTCCTGATTTTTCTACAAGCAGCACTTTTTTTTTATTTTTTATAAAATGTGTTTCCTCTGCATTTGAGTTCAGTCATTTTTGCAAACTGTGATACAAAGACCCCTGGAAGACAGAGATCATCAGGTGGTCCCCACCATCTTGTAGTGTTTCAACAGGCTTACTGGCCCCTGTTTTCCCCCTGGAGTGGAAGTCAACTGTCTCTCCAGCATCAGTCAACCTTCCTTCCTCGGTTGCCCAGAGACATATTACGTCCATTATGGAAATAGCTCAACATAATAAGTTAGCATTATCCTGAATGCTGGGGACCCATGCTCAACATTTCTAACATAATACTAGGGTTCACATTCTGGCAAGTGGACCGATCTGTCCTGCTATTAGAACATGAGCAGTGCAATAAATCACTTGACTTGGATTGGATTGCGACTATAATTTCCATCTTCATGCACTTTCAATTTCACTTTCATTTTGTGTTCCGTCTGAAGAGATGGGTCTGGGATGAAAGTCTTGGAGACTTTATTCATTATAAGAGTGCTCTTATTTTGTGATTAAAAGTGTCTGGGAGAGCTACCGCCAGTGCAGAGTCTGTCAGTTAGATTAGAGGTACCAATTTTAATGAAAGCTAATCCAAAATCTATTTTCATAATTGGTTCACCTATAATTTTATACTGAACATTAGTGAGAATGAGAAAAGCTCTTATCTTTTTACCCATTAAAACCGGGAATCGCCCATGTCATTTTAGATTTACAACGTACGGTATATACCTACAGCAGGGGTTTTCAACAGGCGGTCCGGGGACCACCAGTGGTCCTTGAGAGGGTTCCAGGTGGTCCCCAGCTAAGTTGGTTAACCAGATGTAACACTTGAGAGTGTAAAAATGAAACCAAATGGACCCGCCAGGGTCCATTTGGTTTTCATTTTTACACTCTCAAGAGTTACATCTCAAGAGTGTAAAAATGAAACCAAATGGACCCGCCAGGGTCCATTTGGTTTCATTTTTGCACTCTCAAGAGTTAAAATATTCATCATGTGAATTTGTCAAAGTCTACACAACTAGAAGATTAATGGTCATGGACAGAAGCAAAGGAAATCTTTAGTTTTTGGTGGTCTCTGGGGATAAAATGTCCTCAAATGGCGTTTTTTTTTTTTTTTTTTTTTTTTTGAAAAGTGACTGTAATCAGGTCTACTGTAGGAGGATGTAACTAGTGTGACCCTGGTCCAATCAAGAGTCCAGTAACTGTATAGTGTCAGTCAGCCCTCAGTGAGCATGGCTTGTTGAGGATCTTCTGTTCTGGACAGGGACTGTGAACACAACACACCTCACTGCCTCTAATTAAGTGCCAGGTTCATGTCTCCTTTCCTCTCCTCCCCAAAGCGCCCATGAGCAAGATATTTCAGAGTGAGTTTGTCAACCCTGAGGCTTACCAACCATGATGTGTGCACCAGGGTAGGAAATTAATAGAAGCACGTGAAAAAAAAATTGGTACTTTAATAATTAGAAAGTTAATCTAGGAGTGCCGTGATGTCCTCCAAAATCTGGTATCTGTCCCGCGTGACTGAACTTCTCACCCTATCTCTCAAGCCACCGGTTGGGAAAACTAATTCCGACTGCTTGTACAGTATTTGCGACCTTATTCTTTCGGTTATGATGCCATGCAAATATGTTTGAAACAATTTTAGAAAAAGCTATTTACACAAGATTCTAAACATACAAAAGAAAACTTGCATATGCATTCCGCACTAGTTTGCTCCCACCGCCACCCCAGCACCACCGGTGGTGCTGGGGCTGCTATTTCTCTTCCCATCGAGGGGTTGTTAGCGTATATCCATCTGGTTAATGATGCTTGTATAATAGTGCCGAGCAGGGAGAGAAATGTAGCAGAGCAGAACAGCAAGAAAAAAAATGATACTGTACTGTATTTGTGAGATACCGGCATCTGCCTGAAATGGCCAATTATAGCCGAACACATTGAAATAGACCATAACCCATTGTGTTGACAGTTGATGCCGGCCTGTGGCTACGCTATACCTGCCCAGTGCCCACCCGTCAACACTATTTCCCCTGGTATCTCTTCCCCAACAGCCAGTCAGAGGCATCAATCCCTCAGGGGCTGATTTGTTCTGTTGAAAAAAGGATGTTGTTGTGTTTTTTGGTGGTGGTTATTTTTTATTTCTTTTACTCTCCCTCCCTCCACTGGTCAGGCAGGGAGTCAGTCAGTACTTTGTCAATGTGATTCAGTGGTGTGTTGAGAGGATCTGAAGGCCCTGATGATGCATCGGTCTGGGGACTTTTTCCCGCCTTCCTCCATTCCTCCCCCGTCTCCGGACGCCCCTCATTTGTCAATCCCCTCGGGGAAAGGTGTTGCTCCATTACAATGATTTGTAAATGCTGCACGTCCTCATGGGGCCATACACACGCGTGTGCACGCACACACTCACACACGCACTGTGGACACTATTCCACTGCGGGATGAACCAGTTCAGATATTTTTCCCCCACCTAATGTTGAACCATTTCAGATTATTTTCACTGAAAATGAAATTCAGTTCAGATTCATAACCCTAAAAGTTGGTTTATGAACATTTTTGTACTACAAAATCAGCAACTGTAAATTTAGTCTACAATCTACAAAAGACTACATATAAATATTCAAAAGACTAAATCAGATATTGTGATATTTAGTTTACTAATGCTAGTCTAACACTAAAACATTTCAGATGACTACATACTTATAAGGAAGCTAAAACTAAAGTAAATGTTATACATAAGACCAGTGTTGGTCAATATTACTTAGGAAAGTAACTTCTTTACTTTACTCGTTACCCCTTAGACAAAGTAATATCATTACTTTACTTATTACTGGAATCGAAGAGGAATATATTACATATTACGTTATTACTTTCCCAAGTTCTCAACTCCTACATTTGAAAAAAAAAAAAAAAACATAATCTGTTTAGCGAGCGAACAAAACCAGATTTTGAAATTTGTCTCTTTGACTTTTTAAATGTTTTCACAATTGTTTTCAAAGACAGTTGAGGTCTTGTATTTAAAAATAAAATACAAAATAAAGCAGCAAGCGATTTGTAGAGTACATACTGTAACTGCACACAGGATGCAGCGTGTGGACTGGATCTATACAATCTACTGCACATCTCTGTTGTTACAGTACCTGTCGATAGCTTGTAAATCTGTTCTAAGTAATCTCGTTACTTTACTTTTTGGAGCAAAAGTAATAATATTACAGTAATATGTAATCTAAAATTTGTTACTGCCCAACACTGCATAAGACTATAACTAAATGTGCTGTCCAAATCAACACTACTACCGATATAAAAATAAACAGTTTTTTCGGAAGTGGTGTCAAAGTGTTTGACAGAAACATGAGGGTGTTGACAGCAGTGAGATGAACTCCGGCAGACCTTTATACTCTCAGTGTTTACCAACGTCAAAAGCATTCATTCAGTACAACATTTAGACTGAAATGGACACTGGCAGGTACACTGTGTTACTGACCGCAGAAGACCATTTTGTGTCAAAACATTGTACTGAATACATTCATCTGTTATCGTGTTTATTTTATTTTTATCTTGCACCTGGTTATTTTATTTTATTTTATTTTATTTTATTTTATTTTATTTTATTTTATTTTGTTTTATTTTATTTTATTTTATTTTATTTTATTTTATTTTATTTTATTTTATTTTATTTTATTTTATTTTATTTTATTTTATTTTATTTTATTTTGTGAATCCTATTGTACAAGTGTATATACATATACACAATGTGGTAAGACAATATGCGAGTTACTGGCATGTGCTTACTGTATAGCTATTCTATACATATACAGGTATGTATTACATATTTGGCCACGCCTAAATATGAAGTATGACACACAGATGCCAGACACAGTTATTTCTGACTGACTTACACAGTTATATGACCCACTTCGTCCACAATCATTGCTGTTGGGAAGAATCATATACATGTAACTCCACTGGACCCTTAAACTGTTTGCTTATAACTGCACATCTCTGCTCCTCTCATACAAGTAATTGACACTAAAGTCACAGGGAGATATGTTCCAAGACGACAAATATACAAATGTCACTAAGATGTACACTGTTTATGTCTCCTGGTGAAAAACATTCTCCTGCAACTTCTGGAAAGATTTGTTAGACCTGTAACTTTTCTAAACATCTTGATCACTCCACTCAAAGCTAAAATTTACTGACTGTCTTCCAGTTCTGCACTTATACAAAATATGTATGTGTAGGCTACCCCTAGAGAATTCTCTAGGGGTAGACTACACACAATGATTTGTTGTGAACGCACTGGGCTCTCACCCTTACGATGTACCCATAGGGCTTAATTTGTGCCGGAGCAAGACGGAGCGCCGCTCCGGCATGGGCCACTTGCGTTCCGACATGGCTCTCGGACGGTCCGGGAGCCGTCACTCAGTGGCGCTCGATCCCCCACCTGCAGAGGCTGAGCCGGGAGATATGAATGGCGATCCAGCCTTGTTCATTCCGGTCGTTGCTATAGGATACCCGTACAGACACAGTACTAGGTACTAGTCACTCGGAACACCACTATATTGGCTGAGTATCTGTCTGTGTAACTTTGTGTGCAGTTCGGTCTTTTCCGACATATTTGGAGTTATTGAATGGATGTGGATGGGAAATAAAAATGGCCGTTGTGTCAAAGTGCCGCAAAGACTTGTGTCCTGAGGACGCACAGGCGTGCGGCACTTTCCCGCAACGGCCTTTTTTATTTCCTATCCACAGCCATTCAAAAACACATCACGTGACCTCAAAACGCTGCGCCCAAAGTCCGCAGTCCGCAGTATGGTTTGCCCAGTGCTCTACTCCAACCGACTGACACAGAGCCGTCTTCCCCTCTATAATAATGATTAAAAGGTACCCAGGTACCCAGGAAGCGGCCGGACCCCTTATGGGTCCTTACATTTTGTGGTCTCTATTCTCTGGAAACACAAACACACTGCGCAACGCATTTGAGATTGTGGATCGGCTCTTTACAAAGTGTGGTTGCCATAGTGCATCACTGACACCCAGTGATGACACCAGCTACACAATAATCTGTCCAAAAAAAACTGACTTTTCACCAGGCGCGCACACACCAGACACATAATAATCTGCCCAAAAAAAAAAAAAAAGAAAAACGCCTTTTTGCCGCGCGCACGTGCATGTGCATGAAGTGTGCACCGGCACCTCCTGAGTTACAAATTAAGCACTGGCATGCCCTTACTGTAAGGGCATGTATATATGGAGTGTGACATACAGACAAATTCTGCCTGGCTTTCATAGTATATGCCTCACTACATTTACAAAGAAAGCCAGGCATCGGTCTGTCTTTGTGTCACACACTCGACACAGAACTCCATAGACTCCACAGACTCCATGCATATGGCAATTTATGAGCTGCGTTTGCTTCCTGCGCAAGTACTTACTACTCATTGCAGCTCACAAATATTTTTCTCAGTCTCTTTATGTTTTAACCCTTGCAGCCAATAGCATTCAGTTTTTGCTGTTCATTCCCAGAGACTTAACTAACTCCCTTGAGATGATCAGACTGATGCTTATCTTGTCTGCTATAGCAGTACATTCAGCCGCAGACAGAACATCATTATATTATAAACTTTGTGTCTGTGTCTGCATTCTGAAATGTCAGTAGTTAGTTGAATAAGTATCAGCTCAGCGCACTGTGAAGGGAAGTCTCTTCCTTTCACAGGTTAGTATTGAAAACTTTCGGTGTGGAACTAAAAGTTGCTGTCTTGGAGATGGAGTTACAGATAGAAACTTAAACCACAAAGCGTGAAAACGAAACCATGGCTGCTTTTAAAATGAGATTGACAGAGAGAAATGTAATGCAGTGAGAACAAATGGCACTGCCTCTTTTACTTTGTGTGATTTGCCAACAATACAATGTACATGTTAAACAAAATCATTTCTAATAAAACATTTTGTGACAGCTGACTGAGATCAAACTAGAAAAAGTGCCAGTGCTCCTATTTACCCAATCCCCACCGGCACAGTTCTCCGGCCACCAGGATAATAGTGTTTGGTATGTCTGAAGTAATATATAAATATATTTGTTTTTACATATTGTAGTATGTGTTTTGCCAAAATCAGTCTTGTGGTGGCGTTAAAACTGGCAGATATAAAAAATGCAGGGCAAAGATTTTTCCTAGCACCTATCAAGTTATCAAATCAGTGCAATTAGGTAAAAATACAAATTGTCATGTTATACTGAAGCACCAACATGAGTTTTTTAAGTGGAATTTCTTCTTAAGGCTAGTGGGAATGTGTGTAGGGATGGAGACTGATAACTGATACTCAAAAATACCCAATAACAACCTTACCGAGTACTCTGAGTCATTATCAACGACTTGCTGTATGCTCGATAACAGGCTTGTCAAGCCTGGTATCGAGCATACAGCAGCCCGTGGTGTCATGTTTAAGCAATCAAGACAAGGCAGTGAAGAAATACATGTAATCAATCATCCATTTAGTACAGTAGAATTATGCTTCAATATTACATTATTGGTTAAAGAGGTCAATTGCCTTCTGTCTGTTCGTACTCTATTTGAAGGCCCTTTAGTTCTGTTGTTCAGAGTGTAGTCCTTCACGGGTCCATTTTCAAGGAACCGACTCGATTCAGACCCGAACGTAATCGGAGCCGCTCCGCTTTGGGCCCTCTGCTATAATTAACATGACGGCTCCGGACCGAATGCCCGGGATGATTTAAACCGGCTCCGAGACGAGCCCGGTGCTATTGTTGAAATGATGGCTCCGGACCGTTTAAAGCCCGAGGCGATGCAAACCAGCTCCGAGACGAGCCCGGTGCTATTATTGAAATCATGGGTCCGAACCGTAAATGTCCGAGTACCCGAAATGTCCGAACGCTTTAATGAGTTCTACTAGTATATTATGAATAAGACGGAAGCTTACTGTTAGTTGTACATGGTTGAACACCATGCTGAACACGGACTCGACTCACAGCATAGAAAATAAATCCACGTCGTCTTTAGATATTGAATCCCAGTAGTAGCTGTACTTTTCTTCTTAGCCATGCACCATTGTGTGTGAATAAAAATAATAATCCATAGTCAACTATTATAACTGCCGTCTCGTGATGGTAGATCACACAATTCATATCTCCGTTGTGGAAGAGTGGTTTCTTTTTTGTTTTTGTGGTCTCTGTCGCACCAGCAGCAGACCATAGTCTTTATTGCTTATCTTAATAATTATTATTATCACGATAGTTAAGTTGTTGCCGTCTTCGTGTGTGTGTGTGTGTGTGTGTGTGTGTGTGTGTGTGGGGGGGGGGTGTTGTTGTTGTGATGATGACGTATGCAGTAACTTCCTGCTATGCTAAAGTCACGTGACTCAATGCTCGCCTCTCACTGGCCGGAGGAGAACAAGGGGGGGATGACGAGGGTGATTGACAGCTGTGGCGGCCAATCCCCGGGTTTTGGGTGTAACCCGAGGTCCGAGACGCCCCGGAACCGGCCTGATTGTACCCGGGACATGCAGGGGACATGCAGGAACCGGCCTGAACGAACCCGCGACATCGCGGAACCGGCCCGTTTGTGCCCGGATGTCATTTCTTGTAAACGGAACCGGAACCGGCCACGGGCCGGGTCGGGGCTCGGGCTTTATCGGGTCTCGGGTTAACCCGAAGTACTCTAGTTCAGAGTGTATTTTATCTCCCATATTTCCACAAAATATTGTAATAACTGGGCTCAATATGCCCGACAACCTGCTCATCAATCAGAATGATATCAATAAGAATTAACAAGCGCCGGAGCTATATAACAGAGTGCAAAAGAAGATACTGTCCCTATGACTTGGTGGAGACATTAAATACTAAAAGAAAAAAATCTAGCCTGAATCTTCACATTCAGGTGTCATTGATCTCTCAGATCAATGGACAGATTCAGCCAGATAGTGTGCACTACCTTATGGATATGGATGTGCTTTTCAAAAAAAAAAAAAAAAAACAATTTGGGCTTGCCCCAACTAAGAGAAGAGATTTCTCAATGGATTCTGTTACTAATGGGTATGCTGAATAGCATACTGATCTATCTGATATTATGGACAAAGCTAGAAGGGAAAAACATTGTGTTAGATTCCGACAAGGGGTTAACACCTTTGGTTATTAATGAGTTATGTGGTTATTGAGTTCTAATAAGCATATTAGTTTCTGACACGCATGCACGCACAAGGAAAGGAACTCTGGCCTTGCCTTCACCACTGAGGAAGAATACCAATGAAATGCAGAGTTTATAGTGTGTGCAGCCCTTTTTCCTCTACTACATCCTGTGGTCCCTTGGGGACCCCCTCTCCCGGCCTGGAAGTTAATTGCCCTCACCTGTGGCATTCCAGCAGGACCCTGGCTGGAAACAGCTGGAATGACATTGTTACCTACCGCCGAAAGTAATTAACGTATTGGACAGAGAGAGTAGCATGGTGCCCCGGTAGTCCCTGAGGTCAAGGGTTGGGAAGCGTCCGTTGTAACAGGTCCAATGTGTGTCACAGCCTCAGAGCAGTGCTGAGTTTCTATTGTATATACCCAGAACAATTAACTATCCACAAGATGTGATGTGCTTACTGGCTTATTACGCCATGGTTTAGCTCTCAGAGAGAGTACAATCAAATAGATTCTGCCCTCAAACAATACTGCAACATACTGTAAGTTTATTGCAGCAACAGCATCTGACAGAGGGAAGGTCCAACACAATAAAACAAATCCCTCTTTCAGTGAGAGTGAAGACACTAGAGGAACTCGATGTTGATTTATTTCTCAGGCTTCAGAGTACGTTAGTGCACTGTGAATGGACGGGATTGGATTTGAAGCGGTGAAAAGCATTGCTCACAATGGACTGTCTACTTTGTACATGAAAGTGGGGAAAGCTAATGATTTCTTGTAAGATGTAATGGCGACAAGGATTTCCTGCGTCTCTGCGTGGCTCGAGGTCTTTGTGGTGCTGAGTTAACCGACCTCGCAGCCGGATGGAGGGCTCGATAATCTAATTCCAGGCAGTAAGCTCCACGAGAGCTTTTATTCCCACTGACCAAATGCCGGGGATCCAGTTACACTCAAGCAGTCCTCTAGCAGCACTCTAATGCTGTTATGGGAGGCGAGGCCCAAGTGTGCCCGGCAACAATTAACTCCACTAACTTCATTCGCCAGCAAAACTTGAGGTCAACATACCATGAAATAGAATCTACCTCTCTGTACGAAGCGATGAACAACAACAAGCCCCTCTGTTCGCCCGGTGATGCACCCGTAAGACTATATGCTGTACAGTACATCACCGGGGCTGCTTTGTGGTGCGTTGAGCCGCAGTGCAGTATATTACTTGGGATACACTTTAAATATACTGTAGTAAAGATCTTTTACAGGGAACCTCTCAATGCAGACAGACGCAAGTGCAGCAGTAGTTCAGGTATAGCCGCATTGTATATGGAGAACGATTTGGGGGGGAAAAAGTGAAGACATGTCACCGTAACTGGAGAGAGGGATCTGGCAGCTCGCTGGGATGACTCATCGGGTTCCGTGGACAGTTCACCATGGTTTGATACTGTATGTATGTTATAAATATTATGAGACAATGTAAGAGCAGACAATGTAATTTCACAGTGAGCGCACTTTTCTTAACACTGGGGGTAAAACTTTCAAAATTATAGCTGTATTATGTTAACACGTACTGGATAAGACTAGAGAAAAGTAACAACTACAGAGCTGTGTATAAAATATATATAGCTGTGACATACATTAACACTGAGACTAAAACTAAAAAGTAATTAGCACTCTGACTCTGCCATGTCTCAGTGAGATGTCCGGACGGTTGTGGCGAGTTGGTCGGAGAGATATCTTTTCACGGCGAGTTGGAAAACACAAGAAAATTGACCTGCGTTGAGGCACAGCAGCCAGGTTGTCTATGAGCCAGACAATGATTTTTGATTTCATTATGAAAAATATGATAATAATAATAACTTTTTTTCTTTACTTATCACATCTTTGTTATTTTCACAGCGAGCATGACAGGTGGATATTGAGAGACATTGTAGAAAACAAGGACAATGCTGCATGCATAACAACAAAAGTACAATATTTGGAACTGAGATGCATAGTGGAGTAGAAGTAAATGTATTGGAAAATACTGCAATAGTAAATATTGGAAATTCTCAACTAAAGTACAGTACCTCAAAATGAGTTGAGTATAAATGTACTTTAGTTACTTCCCACCATAGAGATGCGCAGTGACGTCACCAGCCCTGTTCCACTAGTGGATTCCTCATTCATTTTCCTCATAGACTTTTCGAAAATGGTTAATAAAAACACGATTGCGCCGCTGCCGTTGAAGTTGGGACGTTGTGAAAAATGTCAATAAAACCAGAATGCATTTATTTGCAAATCGTTTTCAACCTATATTCAGTTGAATACACCACAAAGACAATATATTTAATGTTCAAACTGATAAACCTCATTGTACCAAAAAAGATGGGACAGGGGCAACAAAAGACTGGGAAAGGTCATGAATGCACAAATAACGCCAGTGTGGAACATTCCACAGGTAAACAGGTTAATTTTAAACAGTTTAATATCATTATTGAGTATAACAGGACCATCCCAGTCGTTCACAATCAAAGATGGGGCGAGCTTCACCACTATGTGAATAATTCTGGGAGAAAATCATCCAACTGTTTAAAAACAATGTTTCTCAACATTCAATTGCAAGGAATTTGGTGATTTCATCATCTACAGTCCATAATATAATCAAAACATTTAAAGAATCTGAAGAACTTGCTATACTAAATCACTGAACACTTGTGACCTTTGATCCCTCAGGTGGCTCTGCATTAAAAACTGACATCATTGTGTAAAGGATATACTGTGTGGACTCAGGAACACTCAGAAAACCATTGTCAGTTTACATAATTTGTCGCTACACCTGCGAGTGCAAGTTAAAACTCTACCATGCAAAGCAAAGCCATACATCAGAAAGGTTGGTTTGGAAAAAACAGCCAGAAAAACAACCAGAAATGCCTTCTCTGGGTACAATATCATTTGAAATGGTTAGACACAAAGTGGAAAAGTGTGCTGTGGTCTAATGAGTCCACATTTCAAATGATATAGTACCCAGAGAAGGCATTTCTGGTTGTTTTTCAAACCAACCTTTCTGATGTATCACTTTGCTTTGCATGGTAGAGTTTTAACTTGCACTCGCAGGTGTAGCGACAAATTATGTAAACTGACAATGGTTTTCTGAGTGTTCCTGAGTCCACACAGTAATATCCTTTACACAATGATGTCAGTTTTTAATGCAGAGCCACCTGAGGGATCAAAGGTCACAAGTGTTCGGTGATGGTTTTCGGCCTTGTCGCTTTAGTATAGCAAGTTCTTCAGATTCTTTGAACGTTTTGATTATATTATGGACTGTAGATGATGAAATCACCAAATTCCTTGCAATTGAATGTTGAGAAACATTGTTTTTAAACAGTTGGATGATTTTCTCCCAGAATTATTCACAAAGTGGTGAAGCTCGCCCCATCTTTGATTGTGAACGACTGGGATGGTCCTGTTATACCCAATCACGATATTAAACTGTTTAAGATTAACCTGTTTACCAGTGGAATGTTCCAAACAGGCGTTATTTGTGCATTCATGACCTTTCCCAGTCTTTTGTTGCCCCTGTCCCAACTTTTTTGGTACGTGTTGCAGGGATCAATTTACAAAAGATTGTATAATTTCAAAAAACAATAACGTTTATCAGTTTGAACATTAAATATATTGTCTTTGTGGTGTATTCAACTGAATATAGGTTGAAAACGATTTGCAAATCAATGCATTCTGTTTTTATTGACATTTTTCACAACGTCCCAACTTCAACGGAATTGGGGTTGTATATAATTAGGAAGAAGTAGAAAACGGCATGATACAAGACTTTTTGTTTCGTTTTTCATCTTAGAAATTATTTTATTGTCCCAAAAGTTTGTATGTGTCATCATGATTCGTCACGACTCGAGTTGGCTTCGTCCGCTGCGTAATCGTCTTGATATAAATTATTTTCGAAAAGTCTACGAGAAAAATGAATGGGGAATCCACTAGTGGAACAGGGGCGGTGACGTCACTGCGCATCTCTATAGGATGACTTCATTAACGGTCAGGACAGAGCTATAGCAGCTCATCACAATGATGAATGAGGCAGTTGTTCTATTGATAAAAGACTATATGGTACGTATGATGGACGACACCACGGAATCCTATGCTTACTTAAATCACTGGTTGAATCGATACCAGTGTGTGGCATGCATGAGCACACACAGGTTGGAAGTCATGTGACGGCGCCTAGAGAAGAACCAAACCAAATCATGGTTTATCGATAAAACGATAAATTACATCGGTTGGAATTTGGTTCACTGGGCTTTCCAACGTGAGACAGAAACTGCACGCATGGCCAAGCAGCTCCGAGTAACAATTAAATAGGGATGGAAGATGCAGTATGCGTGCCATGGATCATTTGCAAGACATTATTTCTGCAGGCATGGATATCTGCTCAGAAAAAGAAACACCTGACACTGCCCTCAACTGCATTACTCATTCATACCTTTAGGGCTTGATGAAAGGATCAAAATCTATAGATTTTCCGACCCTGAGAGTACAGCTTTAGATCCTCAGATAGGGGGTTATTCCTGTGGTTCTATTGAGCTTTTGTGACAGAGTGAAGTGCAAATGTCAAGCCCTCAACCTTCAAATTAATGTTTTTGTATGTGTTTTTTTTTTTTTTTTTTTTACATATTTAATATGTTGTGCTGCAGCGACCATACAAGATTTGTGTTGTTAAAATATTTTCACACACACACATACACACACACACACACGCACACGCACACGCACACACACACACACACACATCTGTAAAACTACTTCAACAATAAAGCTGATTCTGATTCATTCTGATGCTCTCTTTCTCTCTCTCTCTCTCTCTCTCTCTCTCTCTCTCTCTCTCTCTGTGTACTCTCTCACATGTGTGCGCCGAGCATGCTGCTTAATTGCTTGTGTATCTAATCGAGATCCCCAACAGCACATCCCACCTGGGTGAAGTAACAGGTCATTTTAATTAGAATCTAATCAGATAACAATGGACACCCCCCACTTTCTCCTCTCTCTCTCTCCCCCTGCTGACTGCTTTATCTCTCCTTTCGTCAGCAGAATAGCAAGTAGGCTACACATCCCATTTGGTTTCATTTGTACATCTTTTTTTAACCCTTATTTCCTCCACCAATTGTAGTCACTAAGCCTACCCCCCCATCTCTGTGTATCCCGCCGTACATTATTGTCATCACCACCCAGCTTCCCTCCACCTGAAACAGGCCAACTGTGTTTGTGTATAGATGCTTGGTGAAGCTGTATGCACCAGCTCTTCTCTTAGATATGAAGAACACGTACAGGGTATGGCTTGGGTTGAGTGGAGTGGGGATGTATTCCATGATGGTCCTGGACCCCTGCAGCTGAACAAACACCCTGCTGGGTCCATGGCAACAACATCACTAGATCAAGATGACCGTATATGATGCCTAGCCTACATTGTGTGTACGCGCGAGCGTTCATCTGCAATGCGTCTGAACATTGCCGTGCTCAGACACACATACATACCATTTCATGCTTGGAGGAGACATGCACATACTGTACATACAAGCACATCACTCAAACTTGTCAGTGGAATGGCAATAAAAAAGCAGATCTATACAAGCTCAATTTCAATACCGGTATTTGAAATAGCCAGCTGAAGTTGTTCAATTCCTAATGGACATTTCCTGTTTTCTGTAAATATGTTGGCGTAAAAAGCACAATATTTGTATTTCATGGAGTGAAAACTCATACGTAAGCATCCAAAAATAATACTCAACTGAAGTACTCGAAAAAGCTACGCCTAACACCCACGAGTAAGAATCTATCTGGGTCGAATCTTAACACTTTAACATGTGAAGTTATACCGCCAAGGCTTAGCTGTGAAACAGAATGCCAATGAGGCATAGAACATAACAAAGTTTATTGGCTGAGAAGACGCAGAGAGGGAGGAGGAGATCCCAGGGATCAAAACAGATCTGATTAGAGGGGGCGACACACGGTAACATCAGACACACACTTTGGTTGATCAAGGTCTTCTCTGACTGTTCATGGGCCAGACACAGTCAGTGTACACATGTAATCAAATCCATTTAATACCAATCATTCCATTAATTTGGAGGAAGCAGAAGCACTCCACCCATTTCCAACCATATCTTTGTATAATTGGTCTTCCTCGTCCACGGCTCATTATGAGATGAGAGGACCACGTCTCTATCTCCTCACTCTGTGTTTCATTGGTGGGCTGCTGTGGACAGTTCATAAACCTGCCTACCAGTGCAGCCACCATTGATTCAGCTACCATAGAAACTATGCTGCCGTTTATGCTGTAAGTTTGAAATGTTGTTTGATATATGAGCAAAGCTGCGTGTATAGCCTACTGATGATGACATTCTTAATGAGCAGGTTTCTGAACTGTCCACAGCATTCCCATCATGAGATGCAGCTAGTAGACCGACATTATTAGTGAGAATATAGCAAAGACCCATCATTTTGTACTGTATTTTATGACTGCAGTCGTGAAACATTCTTTTTTATCTAGGCTGATGATGAAGTTCCTGAATTGCTCTCAGATTTTCACCCCTCACTTAATTTGAACAGACGCATATATACTAGGGATGTCCCAATGCCACTTTTTCATTTCCGATCCCGATACCACAATTTTTGTGTTAGCTGATACCGATACCAAACCGATACCAGAGAAGAATATACTGTATATAATAACATACAAAAGAAAAAATACCTTTTATATGAAGTCACCAACTGGGAATGACATACTCCTTTCTCAAATGTGCACTTGGGAAACTCCAAAGCAAACTCCACATGACCCAACATTTTACTTAACTGCCATTGTGTCAACCCCTTACCCCTGTGTCTGATCACTGGATAGGCATATTTGCCAATATGTGACCCGATAAAGACAAATAACCAATACTGATACTTTTCCAATACCTACATTCAGTATCTGCCAATACCGATATGACAAAAAAGGGACAAAAAGAGCCGATCCGATACTTTGGTATCGGTATCAGGACATCACTAGTATATTGCTATATATACTACATACTGTATAGTACTACATACAGTATATACACTTCTTTTTCCTGATCCTGGGCTCTACACACCCTCCACCAACCTAGCGACACTTTCCAGTAGAAACTCTTAAGGAAGCTGGACCTGGTGGTACCTGGGCAGGCAGAGCAATGTGCAATGCTACTGCCAGGTATTTTCACACATTTTATCAACCAATCCCTGGATGAAAGCAAAGTGCCATATACTTAAAAAACAATAACAACGCTCATGGCAGTGACAAGACAGAGAAATGTTAGCCAGGTTAGAGGCCTGGAGGCCTGTAGCACTCGACTGATCAATCAAGTGCACCTATAGTCTAGAGTAAAGCAAATGCTTTGAGAACATGTCAGAGAGATGATCATCAAAGAGTTGCCAAGTTGACACTCATATTCGACCACCACTCAAACCACCCACTCACAACTAGAGAGATATATCTGAACATAGCCTAGTAAATTTACAATGTTACTGTTCACCACCACTACCTCCCTGCTATTCCCACTACTATCATTATCACCATCTTCATGATCATCATCATCATCATCATCACTGTTTCCATTACTGTTATCACCAGATCACTTACTGCAGGATATTATCGTTGCTCTCAGACAGAAGTGTAATCTTTGGTGTAATCTTTGTGCTGCAGAGCATAGCCAGTATAGACAGAATTGTGATATTGGCGGGATAGACAACAGCCTGGTAACATTGTACTTGCAAAGACGCATAAGGCTCCATTTTCTTTACCGCTAAACCCCTAAACTTCTTTGCCTTTTTAAACTATTAAAAAAAAAAATCAGAAGTTCAAATGACCACCCTACAAGCTCACAATGTGTTAATAGATTTACATGTTGAAATATTCAAAAAGGTTTTTCAAAATAGTAAAAACAAAATAAGGGATTTGGGATAAGGGGATTAGCATGTAACGAAAATGGAGCCCATAGACTCCAATGCATTCAGTCGTCCCCATTTGTTGTTCCCATTCAACAGAAGTATACATTGAAGCGTTGCCATTGGACTGGCCCCATGAAGTGTTTGCATAACCTCATTCTTAGACTACTCTGGGTATGATCAGTCATATGATCATACCCAGAGTAGTCTAGTAAGAGAGTGGTAACACTGGTGTCAACTCCCATTGTAACAATAGAATGTGCACATTCTCATTTAACGTCAATGGGATCAAAGGGTGTCACCACCGTCCCTCTATAGCAGGGGTGGGCAATTATTTTTCCCAAGGGGCCACATGAGATACATAAAATATTGTGGAGGGCCAAGACTAAAGGCCGAACTAAAGTCTGTGTCGTATTCATTTAATTTTCAAGATAAAACTAAGACCAATCATTTTGACACCAGGGCCCTCTATTTAGAATTAGAGACAAAGAGGACCACCATTTGATGACATTTTAGCCCCACACACCCCAAAACTAAAGATTTATTTTGCTTTTGTCCACAATTCCAGGCTGGATTTGGGAAACAAAACAGATCAAACATACAGATCAAAATGACCATTAATCTTCCACATTCTCTAGTTGTGTAGACTTGGGCTAATTCACATGATGAATATTTTAACTCTTGAGAGTGTAAAAACTAAACCGTTTCATTTTTAAGCTCTCAAAGATTTACATCTGGTTAACCAACTTTCCATATTTAACTGGAACTCTCTCAAGGACCACTGATGGTCCACGGACCACTGGTATAAAACCCTTTCAGGGGCCGGTCAGAGTCAGCCAAAGGGCCGCATTTGGCCCCCAGGCCGCATAATGCCCAGGTATGCTCTATAGCATGCTGTTGTGATGTCACTGGTCACATGGTATGACATAGTTCAAATGTTGAAAATGAGTGGTACTCCACTTTAAATGCTACCGGTACATTTAGTTTATGTATGAAATTGATTTTATTTTATTTTATAGTAACAGTTTCAAATACAGTAGATTTCAACCACAGCTCAATACAAGTCAACTATGATTGGATGACATGCCTACTGGTTTTGAAATACTAAAAGCAAAGCACCTCAAATGTACATTTAAGTAACTGGTAAATGTACTGAGTTATTATCCCCCAGTGCGTTCTAAGTGCATTTCCAAACGAGACCTAAATTATAAAATATAAAACCTGCTTCACCCTGATGGCATCATGCTATTTCAATTTTCACATAGCAAATGTGAAGTTAATTCTTCCACTGCGAATGGCTTAATTGGTACATTTTTATTTGAAAAGCAACTCCCTGCTGTATAAAGTGCCTATGTAATTGGAAACCAACTTCCTACATTATTTTCCCTGCTGTGGAAGATGGCTTTTAGTATTGTATGCTCTATGGTCCTGGGATCAGCCCCATGCAAGCAAACATTACATTGGAATACTTTGTTCCTTTGGGTAATTTTTAAAAAGGTTTATTTAAGAGGTTAATGTAGAATGATTTTTTCAACTTTCAGCTTGATCACGCCGGGTCTAAAAAGACAAGAGCTACCATTAAAAACATTTTTGCCAGTCACGAATATTAAACCTCAAATCTAAAATGCAATATAAAAAATTAAATAATGTAAGACACAAATCTAAAATCCATTATCAATTAAAAGTTTACATATATATGGGATTTGTGATTTTCTGCATCTGACAGTTCCTGGAGTTATATCTGAAGAGCTTCATGGTGAATTAATAATAATAACCAGAATGTGATTTTGCAATTGCAAAGTGTTGCCCCGATGACGTTGTAATCGTGATGTGATGGCATAGTAAAACAAAGTTTTAAATCATCACCTTCCTTGCTCAGCCAATCAAATCATTTCGATGTTCCTTGGTCAGCCAATCAAAAGATTATATATTATCATCACAAGGCAACCCCACAGACTAGCTAGAAAAGAGTGCAGGTGGAGACAGGTCAGCAGTGTTGGGCAGTAACTAATTTTAGATTACATATTACTGTAATATTACTTTTGCTCCAAAAAGTAAATTTACGAGATTACTCTGCAAAAATGGGTAATAAGTAACGCATTACTTTGTAACGCCAAGTTACTTTTTTAAAATGAGCTTGTTGTTGCATGCAAAAATAGAACAGATTTACAAGCTATTGACAGGTACTGTAACAACAGAGATGTGCAGTAGATTGTAGATCCAGTCGACACGCAGCATCCTGCACACAGTTATGTACACTACAAATCGCTTGCTGCTTTATTTTGTATTTTATTTTTAAATACAAGACCTCAACTGTCTTTGAAAACAATTGTGAAAAAGTTTAAAAATTCAAAGATGACATATTTTGTTGGCTTTGTTTTCAGGTGCAGTTTGTGGGATTGGAGACTATTATTATTCAAATAATTTGGATTCAGTTCTAAAAAGAGCTTGCTAAACAGATGTTGTTGTACATCTCTATTTTTTCAAAGGCGGTGTTGAGAACTTGGGAAAGTAATAACCTAATATGTAATATATTACTCTTCGATTACAGTAATAAGTAAAGTAATGATATTACTTTGTCTAAGGGGTAACGAGTAAAGTAAAGAAGTTACTTTCCTAAGTAATATTGACCAACACTGCAGGTCAGGTCCTGTACATCTCTATAGGGAGAGAGTTCCACAGGCTGGGGGCTGCCACACTGAACACTCTGTCCCTCAAAGTTTGCTTGTTTGTTTTGGGACAGAGATTCGAGTTTCAAGTCTGTGGACCACAGCACAGGTTCAGTTTGAAATTGATGCAGAACATGCCGAAGCATGTGCAGTTCTTCACATTGGGGGTGATGTGCTGCCAAGGCTTGGTGCCAACACAGCTTGTATGATTATTTAGGCTGACCATACGTCCGTATTTCCCAGGACATGTCCGTATTTCACGTCCTGTCCTGGGTGTCCTGGTTTATTTTTAGAAAATGAGGAAATGTCCCGGTTTCTGTAAAATTACTTTCATTCAGTTCCTTTCCGACACGTCTTTGCTTACATCGGACCAGTAAATCGACAGGCACTAGGCCACTGCGCACGATGACCTCAGCCCTGAGCAGAGTCAGTGCAGGCAGCCTTCGTCAATCAGTTAGCAGACACTAGACAGCGTGGTTGTCAGTCTCCACCACCATGCCCAAGCACAAGTGCACGTTTACAGACGAGTTACAGAAAAAATTCCCTGTATTCAGACCGGGGGAGTCAAAAGTGAAGCACTGTGCACTGTTTGCAAAGCAGGCACGTATGTCTCGCTCTGCAATGGTGGTGCAAGGGACCTAAAATCCCACATTGACACAGAAAAACACAAAAAAGCTGTTCGAGGCGATAGTAGCGCCTGTTCGATATCTGAATATTTCGTGAAATCCCCCCCCCCCCCCCCCCCCCCCGCTAAGGTGTCCTGGTTTTCTCCTTTGAGAATATGGTCACCCTAGATTATTATTATCATTCTTTGCAACTCCTTCAGAACATACTGTATATTGACTGACCTTTGCTATTTGAGAAACACTTACTGTAGAGTACCTACACTGTACAGTAGCAATAAAAGGCTAAGTGGTATGATGTAAGTGACCTTCAAACAATATTATTCTGTATGGTAATATATGAAACAAGGCCTCAAACACAAGCAAGACGAAAGCACCACAAAGTGCACAAACCATCCCAGTGGGTGGCTATAAGATAGACTTTCCTTACACTCTAAGGGTTAAGGATTACCAGCTCATAGGCACATAGACAACTACCCCAGCTGCTATAGGGCCAAATAAACTATAGTTTAGTATGAGAGGCTCTATATGAAATGTACACTACAGTCTGCACACGCCGTCCTCTTGGGGATCAATACAACCTTTTCTCTCTGTACAGCACAGGGATAAAAAGGTTGTATTGATGGCCAAGAGGACATTGTGTGCATGCTGCAGCCACTCTTATACCAGAGCCCATCTTAATGACAGTTGCAATTATCTCCACTAAGCACTTTCCTCAAATAGCCACTGTTCTTTGCACTGAAGAGGTGGCCGTATGAACCTGTAATGCAGGTTGGAATCACCGCATTGATACGCTGACCCCTAGTTTCCTTAGCAACTGCAAAATAAGTGCCGGTAATTAGAAAGAGGGACGCGGGCACCACAAACAAAAGGCATGGTTATGCTGCCTCCTCTCATGGTGCTCCTCCATAACATTTTCGTCCTTCTACTCTGACAGTCTCCTAGCTGTAATTACACAGTATGCCTCCAAACCGCCCGGTCCGGGAAGATGAGAAGCAGCAAAGGCAGCAAGAGCTGTTTTTCTTTTGACTTGAGCTGTCAGATTCTGGAAGGAAAATGTGTTCTGTTGTTCGTGTAATTATAGCAATTTCACATTTTGCTAGCTCACACGTCAGAGCAAAAAAAAAAACAAGTTCAATAAAATGGAACAGAACCGTAAATAGTAACTCTTATGAAACAAGTAAGAATCTTCTAGCCATGTCCACACAAAGAACAAAATGGAGTTTGGACATTGTCAACATTATACTGTAGCATACAAAAACCTAACGTGCAGTATAGGATTAAATGTGGAGATACTGACATATTTATTGGTATAGTATGAAAGGTCAAATCATATTGATGTAATCCTGCCATTCAGTGAGTGATGGACAGACACTAGGACACAATTTCTTTTCCTTCTTTTTGGGCTCCCAAATGTGTGTTCTGTCCTCGCCAGTCGCCAATAACCAATTTTGATCAATCACAAGTATTATACTGGCTGGCATGACAAAATCTGATATCACATTAAAAAAGATTCCGTTTCCAATGAAAGAAATCAGTTTGATTCTTTGCATTGTTACTGCATTAAATACTGTAGAGCACCAATGCCTGACATCATTATTGATAAAGTCCATAGGTTCACATTCTTTATCCTTTCAATTTTAGACCGCCTCATATAGGAACTGTGTTTGAAATATAAACAAATCATCCTTGCAATTATATTCATATGAAGAATCAACAATTCAACTGAGTGACAGAAAAGAGCGAAAGAAAATGCTACTGCTGCTGAATTAGTTACATTTTCGTATCAATTATGGGTGACTGACAATCCTAAACGATACCCTCCCCTAGCAAATGCTTATGCTGTGACATGCTTATGAGAGCATGTCAAACACAATATTATTCTCCATAAATATTTTTTATGTATACAATATAAATAATATATGTACACTTTTGTTTTGACATGTTAATTGCTGTTTGCCATGAAAGTAATAGCCATGCAAGTCACCGTAACCCCAGGGCTCATCGATCCTCTATCTGCCTAAGATATATTGAGTGCAATCACTGTTGCCTTGAGGTCAGATGGTCACTGAAACAGTTGGGGAGCGAATGCTATAGGGAGCATGAAATGGACTCCACAGGTTTCATGGCAAACCGCAGAGGGAGACTCATCAAGGACACTATGATGAAACCATGTGAGCAACGCTGTTCTGAATTAATGGTGCACATTAAATTGCATTTTTATCCCACACACTTCAAAAATGTACAGTGGGGGAATCCATGCAAGCCACCACCCTGTTCATTCGGGAGCATTTGAAGGTTAAGTGTCTTTCTGTGCAATAGTTTAAACCTAACAAATAATGAAAGTTAACTATTTATTTTAATGTGGGTTCTCTCCAGATACGACAATACTTAAACACGCGGCCAAGCTGTGTGTCAGCCGGGCATCATACCGGAAGACCTCAACAGAAAGCAGCAAGTTAGAGCCATCACACCAGGAGGGGATGAGTGGTGCTGTATAGCTTAACTGTTTGATCTTGCACATACTTAGGTATATTATTTTACTACTATTCATTACAATAGTACGCAGTAGGCTCTGCTTTCTCAAGGGGTTCCATTAACTCCCAATGTGCTGAGCAGGGAGTTAACATTTACCAATATTGTATAACATATTATATCAAAAAATAATATTAAAGTAATCCAAGCTATTACTGTCTCGATCTATTGGTGCATTATCTGACTTAAATATAACTCAAGCATGGCTCCCTGCGAATAGTCCACAGACCCCCTGATAGGGGACGGCTGCCTTATGTATAGTTGATGATCCAGAGCCTTGTACTGTGGTGATCTCCCTGGAGACACACTCAGCAGAGAGGTGAGGTCTGAGGTGTCATCATGGGTTCTCACCTGTCATCTCCTCCACCAGCAAGCCACAGTGCTGCCTTCACCAGCAAGACACCATCCTGCCGGATGGTGCTTGTCTGTAAAGAATGTGACAGTTTCTACTCCCATGGGAACACCCCCCCCCCCCCTCACATGGATGCACACAAGCAGCAAGTTCTGCAGGTAATGGAGGAGGAGCAAATGTTGATGGAAAAGGCCAATTTAGTTTGTGGTGTGCAATTATGGAGGAGGCGAACGAACAGAAGAACTGAGGATGATACAGTAGCAGCCTGCTCTGTAATGAATGAAATGAATGAAGAACAACAATGTGTGTAAACATTACGGTACATGTTTCCTGTATGGTTGGCGGGGGGTAGCCTAGCTGGCATTACCAAACTGTATGTGAGAATCACTAATACACTTTTAATGCCAGGCTAGTGGGGTGGTGGTAGGAGCAAATACAAAGGACAACAACATTCAGTGGCAGCACTTACAGCAAGAGAAAGTACAATGAATCTTGAGACTGCCAATTTGGCCACTACAATATCGCCCGCCCACATAATAGTTCTGCGCATGACTATATTTATGTACCTTGCAGCAGCTCACAAGCTACGCATCATTTATTTTATTATGTGGCCCTCTAAAGCTGACATAGCTCTCTGTTGGGCCTCAGTGCGGCTAACTAGGCGCCTACTTAGTGCAGTGCAAAGACTTCACTCCTTCACCTTAGAATCAGTGATGATAGCCACCAACACATCTGTGAACTACAGGAATATACAGCAATATAGACAAAAAAAAAAAAGTTAAGAGTTAATATAAAAGATCACCAGGTCAAAATGCACAGAATGCATAGAGATGTGAGGTGTGAATCATAATAGCACAATGCAGTCACGACTCACGACAACTCAAGAAGGGTTTACCATAATTGAATATAAAATGAGCAATACAATTATTATGCTTTTCGGAGATCTCAAGATCAACCTGGCAACAGTCCTGACGATAAGGACTCTACAGGTGGTATCTACAGGTGGTATGGGGTGGAGGAGGGTGAGCAGCAAAAGATAAAGCAGAAAGCAGAGCAGCAGTATCAGAGTGAGGAGCTACAGCAGCAAGCAAGCAGGTAGACCAAAGTAAGTTTAAATAGCCTGTGTGAGCCTGTGATTGGATGAAGCCAATCATGTGAATGTGATTCTGAGGCGTGCCTTTAAAGGGCTGGCAGTGACTGCACTGAGGTTTCCGGAATGAACTTGCTCTGTGCAGGTCTGTGACAAGCACACCGCTCAATAAGCTTATGCTCCAAAACTGTTGAGAAGAACCGTTGCTGTAAGCCCTCATTGCAAAGTGTATTACACTGCTAAATTATTGAAATCTTCTGAGCGTCCTCTATCCTGATACGTTGTACCATGCCTAGTTACCCCATCTCTTTGACCCGCAGCGAAGAGAAGCTTTTTTTTTTTTTTTTTTACTATCAACTTAATTAACTGAGTCACCATCCTTAATGAGAAGTCTGCTGTTGTAGAAGTCGGGCAATATAGTTGACTAGTAAGTAACTCTTGCCTCAGGGAAATGTTTATTCAAATTGCTAGAGCAAACTTTTCAGCATCGTCAGCATGCAGCACCCAAAGTTTTACTGTTCACAAATAACATTCATTCTGTCTGCTGGGGGAGGAGGGGGCACGTAATGCAGGTGAGTGCAGTATACAGTGCAGCTGGTTAGGATGATAACACTATGCTTACACTCTGATCAGGGCTCATTGGTACAATACAAAAATGGAAATGTGCATTTACATATATTTTTTTAGAAGTACTACATTTTTGGAATTTTAATGTCTGCTAGATGGATTTGGGTCTAGCACTCCACTGAAAACCATTGTTGATGTGCAACCGCTAGCGCCGCATTGTTATACTGTATGCACACTAGTTGTTCTGTCACTTGGATCCTTGTTATTCTAGCACAGAGCGGGAGACATGCTGCTGAACCTTTAGGAACTCTACTGAACAGGGAATGCTGACATATCTCTTATCACAAACAGCACAGACCAAGAACTGCCAAGTTTATGTGACCGTTTCTCAGGCTACCCACATTCACAGTAACAGTCCACATGGCAAAACAATATTGTCAACAGGAGCTAATTGCAGGAGTTTGTTGCCAGATTATTCTACTCCAAACTGTGTCTGACTCTGAATTTAAAGTCAAAATACTCATAGTCAAAAAAAGGGTGCAATGATGAGAATAGGAAAAGAAAGGAAGAAACACCTAATAATGTGAATGGCAGTTGGTTTATACAATGAAAGCATTTGTCCAGCTGCCTGATGATTGCTGCAGTTAGAAAGTGTTTAGAATGCTGGTGTTATTATGGCTCCTTATACTCTGCTAAGTGTGCTCCTGGCCGTGGTTGATGTGAACAGCTTGTGGCTGCGATGATGATGAGAGTCCTTGATTGCATGATACACTGTTTCATGTGTAGTGAGGGATGGTGATATGATGTGTTGGGCTCTCCTCTGGAGTGCTTTGTGTCCATACCAGGCAGCTGAGGCAGCCTCCCAGTGGAGCAGTTCTACTATGACATCATCAATCAAGAGTATTATATGTTATAGAATTGGTACATTTATTTTAAAAATAAAACAAAATCTGATCACAGTATCTGAGTACTGTGCTCAGATTTTGTTCTGTTTTTTTTTACTTCCTCCACCGGTGGGAGCAGACACACAAGTTAAATCAACTTGGCATTTACAGCACAGCACTGAAGTGAGATGCTTGGCCACAGCAAATGCCACGGCAGCTGTAATTTCCATAGCATGCCGGATCAATACTATCCCAATACTATCCCAATCGGTTCAAGCTGAGTCAATACATAGGATAACAGGAAGCACTATACAACATATTACAAGTCAAATTAACATAATGACAAGAATAGGCGAAGTCCACAATTAGAATTGTATAGGCTGTTTGTTTATCATGTGATGATCCACTGATCATAGCAACTTGAGTTTTGAGTAGAATTAAAACAGGGCACATTAACCAAGGACCACAAGAGAGGGATTATGTAAAACATTTTCAATCAGTGGTCTTTGAGAGTTCCAGGTGGTCCCCAAGCTAAATGATTGAAAGTTGGTTAACCAGGTGTAACTCTTTGAGAGTCTAAAATGAAACCAAAGGGTCCCTGGCAGGTGCATTTGGTTTCATTTTACACTTACAAGAGTTAAAATATTCATCACCTGAATTACCCCAAGTCTACACAACTAGAGAATGTAGAAGATTAATGGTCATTTTGCATGTTTGACTGTTTTCGGGTCTGTGGGGCCAAAATGTCATCAAATGGTGGTCCGTGGCTAAAATTCTGAATAAATAGTGGTCCCTGGTATCAAAAAGGTTGAAAACCACTGATCTAAAACAAGGTACAGAATAGGATCATAAAACACCGTCTTCTCATGCACATCACATCCCAAGTAGCTCATATCAAAGACCAGCTCTTGCATGTTAATAGAGCTTGTGATCTACAGGTGCATATCACAGCCTTTATAGCCCCCCCGTCTGGGAAGAAGACATATGATTGCAGGTCTTCACACTAAGCAGGTTGGATCTCACCCTGTCAAAAGACTCTTCATACACCAAAGCCTTTTTGTGAACAAAGGGGTGACTTTTCCCCACATGGGGTCCAGGGACTGTATGGGTCCAAATGGACCCTTATTATAGGACTGTAACTACGCGTTCCTGCTAAAAGAACTCAGTGAACCATTCTATGACACATCTTCAGTCTGAATTCAATATTTTGTATTGATTTTTCTTTTTCTTTGACAGTACATGCAACACCATTCCTCCATCTAAACCCCTTGGCACCCACCCAATTACACAAATCTACACACACCCTGTAACACACTCACAGTTCCCAGAGAAACAATAAAACAAACGTTTTAAAAATAAAATAAAAACGGAGTAAGATGAATCATTCTCAGAACCTAGAACCAAGAACTCATCACTTCTAAATTCACAAATAGCGGAACAGCAGATCTTTTGTAATGCATTTTTAATGACATATCTCCCCCTTCAGTAGTGCTTCTGGAGCTGGCATCAGAAATCTAACATTTCTCCCTATAGAGATATCCCTTTGGACTAGTGGTATAAGATGTTGGACTTTCACACGGAAGACAAGAGAGTTGAAATCCCGGGCGTTAACACATACGTCGTAATTTAAGCCTTGGTGACCTTGGCATGTCAAACTGGGAGTCCCTTGAGGCTGAGAATCACTATTATTTACCCCCGCGTAACCATCCATCCTTGGATAATGATGAAGACGTGGGCAGAGCCGAGGTCTGTGTAAAGTCCGCGGATCTTTACACAGCGGAGGCTGAGCGCTGGCCCTGTCCAAAACACTGTTCAAACACCAAATCCATGTGTGAACAGAGGGATCTACTCTTTAATTAGATGTTGTAAAGCTCGTCTCTCCCCGCCATCCATCCATAGAAAGTCAATCCTATACCACTCTCACCGGACACAGACTATTGTTTTTTTTTGCATGATTTGCCACTGCTTAAGTCAACCTCATGCACCCCCCAGCAGTCTTTGCTTATATGCCCCGTTACGGGGGTGGACACAATCAATGCAATTTGAGCTAATAATTGGATTTCTGCACTTTTCCTCCCCAAGGCATCGCACCAGGGAGACGGAGACAGAGGGGAGGAAAGAGCATGGCGTTGAATGGCTCCGCTTGGGTTACGTCTATTTGAATTGTGATTGGATTCTTCATGTGATAACCAGTGGCTCTGAGACCCTCTGCTGGATGTCGATAAAGGGTAATTACCGAGGGCCAGGGGCGTGTGTGTGTGTGTGTGTGTGTGCATGTGTCTGTAAGAGAGAGAGAGAGAAAGAGAGGACAATCACTTCTCCAGTATCTCTGAAATGGGAGTTGAGGCTCATAGTCCCAGTGGTTCTAAAACCTTCGCAGGGCCCACTTGAAAATCTCAAAAGTGCTTGTGGGCCTCCCATCTAATCACTTATACTGTTGTTTTTTCCAGCTTGGATCAAAGGAATTTACATAATGCATATCAATTTCCTATGTGGGAATTATATTACCGTAATTTTGTCCCCAGTAATGTATAGTACAATTTGATTTTAGAAAGAGATGTACCGTACGCGAGGCTCACATTCAGACTTATACAAAAAACAGCTGTTTTTTGTGTTTTATGCCTTTTGATCTTGATTTTTTTGCAGACCATACGTGATGGTACAGTTTCCGTTTTGTGGTAGGTAGGCAGCTTTTTAAAAACCTCAATTGGCTGGTTTACAAGTAGGCAATGCAATGGGCAAGTTGGCACTCGACAGAGTGAGGTTCTATGAAGAGAGGTGCTGACCTGGGCACTCACAAAAGTTTAAAAAGGAAGAGAAAGAGAGGATAAAAATCAGGCACTTTATTAAACAATAAAATCAGCCAACATGCCTCTACTCACTGGGAGCCTTCATCCAGGCTAGAAGGAATATTTTATTGCTTAATAAAGTACCGGTAGCTGATTTTTATCCTCCATCTCCTTGTCTTTAAACTGTGTGCTCAGATCACGGCCTGTCTTCATTGTTCCAGTCCCTTTGATCGCCGAAGACCCAGCCTATTTCTCTATTTTATATTCCAGCATCTCCTTCGAGCACCTGGCTGACTTTCTCTTGTGAGAGTGCAGATCTATGCGTTCCACATTTGAGTTATATCATTATATTCAGTTAGTTTGGCGGTGTCTCTGTGCCCAGCTAAGCCCTACCTTTATCACCCTTTTATCTCCACATGATATCATGGAGGGCATGCTTACAGAAAACAAGCCGTGTGAAGTGAAGGGCACTCTTATCAACTTCCAACATGGATTATTAACATTTGTTTGTGTAAGAGATGAGTGACAATGTTTGTGTTAGTGGCAAAACATAAGCATTATATTCCTCTACATTGTCACAGGCGTTTTTTTTAAATGAACATATTGTAGAATACCATACATTGAACCATATTGGGAGGGGGGGGGGGCACAGAGGCATGCTGAAAACCTGAGTGTCCTGCCTAAAACAAACATAAAGTCCATAGACATGTCTGTATGGAAGTCAGATGTTGCAGGGTCTATATTATGGTCCACAACTGGTTTATAAAGATAATAATGTAGCGAATACTGTAGAGCTTAAATACATTTAATATTGACCATTAGGTCAAAATTTGTGTCTAAGGAAATACAGCAAGAATCAACAAAGACTGGGTGCGGTTATAGGTGCTTGTGGTTGCAACCAGGTTGCAACTACTGTTGCAACTGCAGTGCAGATACTAACCCTATATCTAACCCTAGCTCTAAACATAACCGCAAGCACAGAGCAAAGCAGATACTAACTCTATCTAACCCCAACTCTAAACATAACCGCAAGCACAGAGCAATGCAGATACTAACCCTATATCTAAACTAAAGGTGTCGGCGTTAACGCGTTAACTCAGCCATGCGTTAACGGCGTCAAAAAAATTAACGCGAGATTAACGCACTGACCTGGATTACCTGGAGTATTGTTGGCACAAAGATATAAGGTGTTTTTTCCCTTTGAAAATAATGAAAAGGCTGATATACTGTAATGTAGCAAGGGGAAAGCTATTTTTATTTTATTGCTAATTAACTAAAAATCACACCTGTGTGAAGTGATCATCTTACATCGACCAACATAGTTCTTCTTTTTTTTTAAGCAGTGTTTAAGGCAGGTGTTCTCAACCTGTTCGTTGTGACCCCTCAGTGGTCCTGAAATTATTTTGGGGAGTCCCCAGTTAAAAAAAAACTTAATTGTATATATTTTTGCTGATATCGGATATCGGGAGTATATCGGGAAATTTGATCGGTATTGAAAAAAATGGTATCGGTGCAACCCTAGCTGCTTAGTGTACATGAACACACAAAAGTGTGGAAAATAGTTTTTTAGATTTTTAGATTTTAGATGATATTTGCCTGACGAAGACCGTAGGGTCGAAACGTTGCAGTTGTTGCCTGAACTAAATAAAAAGTGTGTTTTGGAGCATATAAACAGTGTGCGGGCGTTCCTCTCCGTTCTCCAAGTTTGATGCCTTGATGCCCAGCACCTGGCCTGAATATAGGCGTGAGATGTGCACACAATCCGTTTGCCTTTGAAAATAGTTTGGAGCACACAAAGTTGCAAACTGTCATTTATTGACATTGATTTGACAGTCAGCTGTCATTGTTACAATAAAATAAGCATTTCTGGCAAAGTATTTGTCTCTGCTTACATTTGATAAGAGTGTTAAAGTCAGAGTGTTTAAGTCAGATTTAGAACAAATGAAAATATGCGATTAATTTGCGATTAATCGAAGATTAACTATGGGCCATCATGCCATTAATCGCGATTAAATATTTTAATCGACTGACAGCTCTAATCTAAACATAACCACAAGCATGGAGGATTGGAGGTGCAAGGCAAAGTACCCCCATCCCTCCCTGTGACGTGTACAACGTGGTTCAAACGCGACCAGGTTGCAACTAATGGGACTAGTAAAGACACATGGCTGCGACCTCGTCTATAGTCGTTAGTGGAGCTCGCCCTTCCTGTGTGTGGGACCTTTGACACAATCTAAATGTCTCAATTGAAGTTGAAGATCAGGGAGACAAAATACAATCACCCCAATTGAATCAATTACGTTATATCGTAATAGAATCATACTACTGTACCATTCAGACAGGACGATACATCCCCTTTATAATAAATTCACTTTATATGCAGGGAAAGAAGAGAGAGAAAACCATATCTCTGTGCTTGCAGAAAGCTCTCTCATGACAAACGCAAGCAGACCTGTCATTGCACTTCAGCTGTTTGTAGTGTCTATTTGGGCCTGTGGATGACTGCGGGGCATCTGCTGAGCCACAGACCACCGTCCAAAAGCAGCCTTCTAATTCCCACAACGCCCCTTATCTGCTAACCTCCAGATAGAGACGGTCAATTTTCTGCTACAGCTCCCGCAGATCAGCACAGTGAGCTTACACACATGTGTGCACGCATTTATACACGCATGACAGCATGTCAAGAGAACAGTAGCCTTAGCAACAGGAGGCGTGTCAGCTGTCTTTCTACACCTCAGTCAGAAAAATGGAAAATATTTGCACAAATGGTCACTATATCGCACAATGAGTTCAGTAATCCATGTAATCCATGACATGGAACATATAAGACATATTACGTGCATGGCATGCATTTTCATGCATGCATCTTCATACACCTAATACTCCACAAGAGACTCTCCGCAGCACATCTGTCCCTGCCTCCAATCTTCTCACCTGCCCTTCATCTACATTCACCTCAGCTCTACAAAAAAGCCTGGCCTGTGTGCCATGTGTTGCCATCAGAAGTATAAATAAAGTAAGGTATAGTGGGCTGCTTATCAGATGCTAATGGTTCATTAGTTCTACTTGAAGTTGAATTCATCACTGGAGTTAGGACGCTGCACGCTGCTCGAGGTTGAGAAACTCCCACTAAGCCACACTCAAATCACCAAAACTCACACCACACTTGGGTATTACTACAGCAAGGTTTTTATCCAGTCATCACGCATCTACTGTCACAAAATAACCTAGCCACAATGCAACTCTAAATTATTTTATAATTGGAATTGAATTTAGAGTTGCAAGTCGTTCCATTGACTCCCCCACTAAATTCTTTTATAATTGGAATTGAATTTAGAGTTGCAAGTCGTTCCATTGACTCCCCCATTACAAAATCTGCTTGTATTAAACGTGTCTGGTGTGTGTCAGTGTATTAAACAAGCACTCCCCCTCAGCTCTTGTTTTCAAGATGGCAGCTTGTGATGTTTGTTGAGGAATACCTTGGGCAGAAAGTAGCCGCATGCGACGTTAGATTCTTTTCTTTTATATTTGGAATTTATGTGAATCTAGCGTCGCATCAGGCTCCATTGACTCGACTGCTGTCTAAATGTCACCAGTGATCTGCTTGTATTCAACGAGTCAAACTCACCAACTTTGCACCTGTAGAGAAAGCTTGCCACATCCTCTGTCGATCTGCAAGGGTTTTGTGCCATAAAAATCCACCGTAGACATATTATGAGCTACTTTTTGTCCTGGGTATTCCACAACAAACATCACGGCTGCCATTTTGCCAAACAAGAGCAGAGCGGGAGTGCTTGTTTTATACACTGACACACACAAACAGCAGATGGCGATACTGCGTGTGCAGCGACCAGGTGTGCACCTGGTGTGTGTCAGTGTATAAAACAAGCACTCCCGCTCTGCTCTTGTTTGGCAAAATGGCAGCCGTGATGTTTGTTGTGGAATACCCAGGACAGAAAGTAGCTCATAATATGTCTACGGTGGACTTTTATGGCACAAAACCCTTGCAGATCGACAGAGGATGTGGCAAGCTTTCTCTACAGGTGCAAAGTTGGTGAGTTTGACTCGTTGAATACAAGCAGATCACTGGTGACATTTAGACAGCAGTCGAGTCAATGGAGCCTGATGCGACGCTAGATTCACATAAATTCCAAATATAAAAGAAAAGAATCTAACGTTGCATGCGGCTAGGCAGAAAGTAGTTCATAACATGTCTACGGTGGATTTTTATGACACAAAAGCTTTGCAGATCGAAAGAGGATAATTCAAGCTTTCTCTACAGCTGCAAAGTTGGTGAATTTGACGTTGTTTTATGGGGAAGTCAATGGACCGACTTGCAACTCTAAATTCAATTCCAATTATAAAAGAATGCTGCATTGCAGCTAAAAATAACCTATTGTGAATAAAACATCTTTATGATCCGGCACCATGCTGGCCCACTCGCAAGAGGAACCCGGAACAATGGGGACACATTTCACCAAGTCACTAAACTTTACGTAACACAATAACACGCACCAACCAGCTGCTAGCTGCAGCGGCTACAGTTCTTTTGCAACTCCACACTTATTGATCTCAACTGAACAACAACTTAAGAGAGCGAGAGATACGCTCAGAGAAACGACAGCGAGAGACAGTTAGATCTTTCTTTTTATCCACCACATAAGCAGAGCCTTAGACACAGTCACATAGTTGTTCATACCTGCAGCTTGCACCAAATATCCACATATTGATCCAAAACGTCCTAAATTCCTTATTTTCCTTGCCTTTTGATTGATTTTGTTTCCCATCGCAAAAGCACCACATCTTGCTGCGCAACAAAGTACTCTGTAAATAAACATGATGGACCAAAACTGAAGGGTTGCCACATCCATTACATTCCGAGAAATACAAGCAACTTGGTATATGAATACATCGCATCCACGCCCATTGGCATGACAAAACAAATGTTTTGGCAAAGGATGTAGCATAATTCAGTTACAACAATTGGGAATGGGTAAAGTGGGTAAAGGGGCTACAGCATTTTGTAAACAGACCCATGTTACATTGCATCAGAATAGTGACCTTATTCTGACGTCCTTATGCGTCCCATTGTCACTTGGGGACAAATGACAGTAGGCCTATAATTCTGCATGTGTATTTAAATCATATACAGACAAACACGTACTTAGCAAAGATATTAGTCTAAACATATAACTTAAAGGTAGCAGCACTGATGACATGTGCAAGGTCCCAGAATCTATTTAGTTAACCAGACAGGTTGCCACACCCCTGATCCCTCGAAATACAAGCCTATAAAACAGTGACATAACTCTGTTTACAAAATTCTGCACCCCCTCCAACTGTAGGCATACTTTCCACACTTTTATTGTTGTATTTTGTGACACTTGCTTTGGCAATGTAAACATTTGAAATGAAGAATTTTCACAGCAACTGGGCAAATGGTTCCAAGTTGTTGACAGGTTTGTTTTTCCAAGCACAAATATATAGGCTATGATATGGGCTATGATTCCCCCTCTATAAGCCACTATAAAATTGTGCTGTTTTTTCTGCAGAAAGACAGTGAACATTGATTTTACTTCATTGTTTATTCATGTACATTTCACTGTTTATGTTGACATTCATGCATTGGTACCTCAGTATGTAACTGATCCATTTTATTCAATATGAATGTGAATATACATATATTTTTAATTTAAGCTTAAAAGTTTTCTATTCTACCTTAAGTAATGATAATATCAAAAATGAATGCCACTGAAAAGTCACTGAATACTTTTCGAGGCCAATGAATTGTCTTTTTGCACACTGTTTCGTGCCTAAAAGTTGCCAACTTGTCAACTTGTTATTTCCAGAGACAGGGAGCATAATGTTCCATTAATGTTCCATCCTGCTGCTATCTCATGAGTAATCACCGCAGTAGGTGGTTACACTGTTTACTGACAATTAAAAAGACCATGGAGTCATAAAACCTTTTAATACGTGGCCCTCATCACATTGTTTTTCATACAAGTAAGGAAGAGAATTTCAATTGCATACGCTGGAGGTGAACTCTTGATTTATCTCTGCAGTATGGATGAAAAGCAGAAGTTTTAAAACTGAAGGGACAAAATAAATGATGCGCATCCTGTGCAATGTCTTCATGGAGGCTCAGGGAGACTTTTTTAAAGGACACACATGAGTGTGTGTATACTTATAATAAACAAATTCCTAAGTTATGCTACACCGCTAGAGAGCTCTGGAGAGTGTTCAAGAGACTGGCAATGTAGTTAGTGTGTGTGTGTGTGTGTGTGTGTGTGTGTGTGTGTGTGTGTGTGTGTGTGTGTGTGTGTGTGTGTGTGTGTGTGTGTGTGTGTGTGTGTGTGTGTGTGTGTGTGTGCGCGCGCGCGCTCATGCGCATGTACTGCACCTGTATTTACTGTATTTATTTTCATGTTTGAGTCCGTTTTGCAGTTTAGAGTCCTGCAGTTTTCAGGCACTCTCAGTTGCTTGCTAGAATTTTAAAGTCAGATTGACATGTGGTTTCACTCTCAAATGGATATGCGTTTTTAAACCAATCAGGTGTCAGAATGTTGTGTCCCTCTTGCCTATGGGACAGGACATATGCATGACTTATGCGCTTACATGCAGATTATAAACACAGAGAGAGGGGGGGAGGAGAGAGAGAGAGAGAGAGAGAGAGAGAGAGAGAGAGAGAGAGAGAGAGAGAGAGAGAGAGAGGCATCAAAGGTCATGGCTTATCTCTAACCTAATGAATCCGGATACATGATGACTATGTTTAAAATAAGTGTTACACTGTATGTCCATGGATGTCATCTTGAATGAGATAATGGAGTAGGTCTGTACTCAACCCACCTGTGTTTGGAAAACGATGTGGCAGTGGGAATCAAACAAGTGAAATTACTCAAAGTTCATTAATATGCATGTGTATTTTCTACACATGGATCATGTTTTGTAGGCCCATAATAACATTAGATTTCTATTGACTTATTATTTAAAAAGTATTTAATTTCACTTGGTCTACCATTTCTACATTTCCCTAGTCCCCGGGGGGAGTTGCTAAAAGGTACACAGTTAAGAAAAATAACTCATTTAAAATCTTCAGAGGAAAATGTCAGAGTAAACAAAACACACACAGCTGCAATCAGCTGGAAGCACACAGGCAGCACAACACACGGCTGACTGTTCCTGTAAGCAGGCTAGGATTTGTTTTGAAGTTCAAAGCAATTCAAAATGCAGAGCAGAGACGTAAGGTGAGGTAAGGTGAGGCTTAGTTATTCGCTGCCGGGAATATTTAACCAAAATAGCCCACAGTATGTGCCCGCTTTTTTATATTTACTTACTACAATCACAACCCTGATGGCCTCTGATAATGAGAGAGTCATTTGTTCTGCGAACGCGAGAGAAATAAAACGACAACAACAAAGACTACAATCTGTTCATGGCAGGCTGTTTTTTGCAACCAACTGTTGCAAAACACTAGACTTGAATGATAATAAGGTAGCCAAGAATAGCCATGTAGTCTAAAACACAATTTTTCCACTGTTGGCCCTTGAAAAAAATCACACCCATGTGAAGTAAGTGGTGCAACAGTGTTGCAGCTTTTTTGTGCTTAGAGACGTAGAGATTCAAACACATCCTTGGCACGGAATGGTTTGATTGGGACCCACTTAGTCTTGGGTACATCGGTTAAACAATAATCTGTCACAACAGGCATTAGTTTGACAACCCCCATCACTCCCAACATAGGCTACACTGGCTGTCACAACTAGCCCATGATGTGGAGTAAAACTCAGCTGTGGCTCTTTGTACATGACTGTCAGGTTAAAACTAACCTGTGGCTCCCTGTAGGTTAGGTTTAGGGTACAGACTCATGACTGTAGGACTGTCATCGGACCAAACACATGCGTTCTTCCACAAAGCTATAGGCCGAGTAACATACACCTTGTAACATACATCAACTGGTGATGCAAACTGGACACATCGTCTGGACTCACTGAGTGTTTCGGGTCTTTCAAACATCATACACTCTCCTCCAGGCGACCCAGCCGGGGTTGATGAGACCCCAACTTGTGTCCAGGATGCGCTACCGTACCCACGGATCTCCTCTCCTGATGGCCCTTCGCTTACTGGCCCCTGTGATGCCCAGCATGCTGTACACCTTACAGAGGGACTGGCCAGCGAACCCTCTGCATCCCACCTCGATGGGCTCACACCTTGTTTTTGCATTTGTGGTGCCCCCTATGGATGTAAATGGGATTTCTTTTGGCTCAACCACACTGACTAGCAAGCTTGCAGTGCGGCTCTTATTGATCATTGTCTCTGCTTCTCTTGCTGCTTGCCAGTTGTGCATGCCTCCCCAAACCCCAGCCTCCACCTTTTGATTGGAGTCTGGGCAAAGGCTCAAATTTGTGATTGCTGATCTGCTGACTTTTCCAGGCCAATGAATTCAAGTCAATCTATCATTGTGTTACTTAGGCTTGCTCCTGTATACCAGTGTGTTACCTAATTTTGCTTATGCTGCTGCTTGAGACATCTCAAGAACAGGAGCCAAGTTTAAGTTTACATTTGTTACAATAAATGTTCACGTTTACTTGAGTGAGTGTCTCTGAGATGTAGTGGTGTATAAAGGTAAAGTAAGCTATTGAAAAATACAAACACTCTAGTGTAAGCACCATAGAAATAAGGGGAAGAGGAAAAAAGAGAGTTACTTATGTACATATTTATAAGTGTACTTGAGTAATTACACCTTCCACCAGTGCTTAATAATTTGAAAATGATGCTACTGAAGCTCATCAGACTGATCCGATTCATGAACAAACTCATTTTCCGTTGCAGCAAGGAAGGGGCACTGAGTGTAGTTGTACTTATAGCAGCCTAAACTAAAAATGTCTTGGATTGTATGCATTGCACCATCTAGATTTCCTGCTTTCCAGCATTGTAGTCTGCATGGCGACAGAAGGGTGCTTGTCCAGAACCGTCTGGTGGCAGTCGGGTGTAAACTGGCACACAGCAGCAGCAGAGCTAGAGAAGCTCAAAGCATGACTGAGAGGGTTTTCACTGCGTCCCCTTCCACTTCCTCTCACAAATAAGTCAAACGCGGTACAAATCGAAATGCAAATGCAGGCAATTTCCGTGAGGGGGTGGTCTACAAGGCTACAGAAAATGAGATTCTAATGATTTAGAAACATTTGGCAGAGTTGAATAGGACACAGAGAATGCCATGCATGTGGGTTTCCAGTAATGACCGAGAGCTGCCAGGGTTTTCTCTCTCTTCTCTCTTCTCTCTCTCTCACATGCATTCGCGGTGCAAAGGCATCGTGAATCCT